>BQNB010014773.1:42386-74488 GCA_026074375.1 Tanacetum coccineum | reverse complement strand
AGTTTGTTAGAATATGGCAAATTTCTATTAATAATATACACGAAATTGAGGACATGATAATCACTATCCTTAAAGAATATTAGCCCCCACTATCAACGCTGGTGGGATTCGAGACTAATTTCTTCCCAGAATTCGACCTCAAATAATAGAACTTTATGCATCGTACACAAAGTTCACATCAACATCAAGCGTATGTATTTTGTATATATTGAATTGAGTGCTTTTGGATGATTAAAAACACAGAAAGATGGCCATATTTATAGGGAAACTCGTGACCATTCAAATAGTCACAATGGTTCACAAAAAACTGCTATTAGCGACGATTTAGCGACAAAAATCCGTCACTAATCTATAACGTTTCAAACAGTCGCGATGGTTCATCCAAATACATCCTTTTAACACATTTAACCGCCAACTTTCTGAATTGGTGCGTCTTTTCGATAATAATGCTTAATTAGCAACGGTTTTGTGACAGAATAACTGTCACTAATATTGTCGCTAATATCCATTTCTAATTAAACGTTCACTTCATTCACCCAGTTAGTAGGATATATACAATATACATTTGTTAATGAAAACCTATAAGTTCTAACAGTTTACACACCCGATCAAATCAAAGAAAACCCAGGCTTAAGATGACATGTAATGTGATTGCTTAATTGTGCTATGTGGTTATGGCATAATTCTGTGAATATAATCATATAATGTGGATAATCAAATAATTATTGGGTCATAGAATATGATTATCACATGTTATTTTGTGTTCATAATCATATAAGGTGTGGCTGTAATTATATGATTATCAATTCACATGTTGCTCTTATTTCTCATCAAGTAGGCGTTGAACACCATTTGATGTTGTTTAACAGGATTTGTGGTTTAATATTAATAATTGTAAGACCATCTATAACTGCTATAAGTGTTGGTATTAATTGTCATCAAGTTGGGTGTTGGACACCGTTAGAGTATCAGGTGCTCCGGAACCATAGGGCTCGTGTTATGGCAATAAATATTACTAGGTCAATACTTTTCTCTTATAACTCATACCTATAACTTAAACAAAAAACATCACTCCGTTACTCAAGTTATATGACACTCTTTGGTCATCACATAACCCAATAAAATACAAAGACACACAATTAACACCGTTAAGTTTTGCGCGAGGACGGATAATTTGAGGTGAGATGTCGAGTTCGCGTTATACGTCCATGTTATAAGCTATAAGGCAAGCCTATAATGTTGTGCTCTAAGAGTAGAGTAGTGACTCTTAAAAAAAGGTCTAACATTTTGACCAAGATTATGATCTAAAGTTATGGTCTAAATGACAGAAATAAGGGTAATCGTTTTAATGAGGATGAATGGTTATTAAATGGTCAATAAAAGCCACTTGCGGCCAAATTTGTTTAAAGGGGTGTAGTTTTTTATGGTGGTAAAGAACGTATTGAAGAAGAATGGTGATAGAAGTGATTTTAGGATTTGTAAAAATGTATCGTTCGTATTTCTTTTAATCTCATGAATATATGTTGATATGGGGCTATAACTTTGAACAATGGATACAAATTTTTTCTGTTATAGTTGAAATCACTATCAATTGATATTTTGTTGTTTATGAATTATCAGCTATGATAAATTATATTAAAATGGTGGTTGGAAAAATATAAGGGTGGTCGGAATTAGTGAGAGGTTACTGGAAAAGCAGGAAATGGAGAATAAATGATGTTGAAGACGAGGGTATTATCGTCATTTAACGCGCATTTAGCAGTCAAAATATTATTATACAGTTGATTTTGATATAGTGGAAGACAACTGTAATCTAGAAATATTGACTAGGATTAATATTTTAAAAAACACAGCTGTAAAATAAAAGTGCTACAGTTTAGGTAGCCGGTTACCATGTTGGTTAAGTCGGAACAAATTTTGAAAGTACGTTGCTGAAGTCACTGAATAAAAAAGTAAGTGTATCAAGTCATGACAAATTTAAAAGTACGTGGCTATTTTATAGCTTTTACCATTGTAACAACCAAAGCCTTGTGTCATCTTCTTTTTGAACAACGATGTATTATTAAAAGAAAACTAGCAAGGAGCTAGCAAAATTATAAAGGCGATTTCAACCAATCGTTCCAACTACTATAACATTTACCTCTACATTTTAACTAAGAATAAGAAAAAAGACGAATGTTATCGAAAATGTCACACTTCCTCAAAGCTTGAGAGTTAAATGTGTCGTTATTCCGAAAGCGCCAAAGCATCCAACAAGTAGTAGCAAAAATGACATAAGCGCGATCTTTCGAATCCTTAGAAGCACGCTAAGACAGAAGCAAAGAATCCAAATTCTCGCAAGAGCTCAAAATCGGGATCTTAGAATCATTCCAAGCACGAACTAACCTCCAAACAACAGAAGCCGTATCATAAGAAAAGAAAATATGGATATTGGACTCCACCAGCCCGTTGCAAACCGGGCATAAAATCAAATCAATATCCAACCCCCGAGAAGACAAGTTAAGATGATGAGGAAGCCTATCTAGAAACAAGCGCCACGTAAAAATGTTAACCTTCCTAGGAAGGACCTTGTACCACCTTGTGCATGGAATGTGATTGAAGCAAAGATTAGGGGTTCACTGCATCATCAATATGCTTCCTGGCGTTAGGAATAACCAGCTAATGGTCAACCTAAGGGGATTGGGCCATGTAGTTGACGTCACTGTCATCGTCTATCTTCATATCTCCAATTTCACTAAGAAGACTAACGAACTCAGCTTGCGATCTCCCCATGTTAACCGGTCTACTCCAATCCCACGACCAAGAGCCATTATCTATATGATCTCTAACTAAGTAGTTTTTCTCTTTTGCCAAGTGAAACAACTTGTTATAACGAGTACATAAAGGCGCGACCCCTAACCAAGTGTCTTTCCAAAAACAAATTAAAGAGCCATCACAAACCTTGAAATACATAGAGCTTAAAGGGATGATACCGCTAGAGTGAAGATGATTTATTGTGTCAACAATACTAGCCATAACTCATTAGTTTGACAACCATTGATGTCTATACCCGCTTCATCCCCATGGATCGATTTCACCACTTTCACCCGTAGAGAACTTGGATTCTTAAGAAAACACCATCTCCATTTAAGCAAGAGAGATCTATTTGAGTCAAATACAACAAGTTAATGTTCGTTATCGTTTTTTCGATTGAACTAACAAAATCGCCTCTTTAAATTATCTCAAAAGAAAATTTGTGATATCCGAGCAATATAAGGTCGAATTATTGATTTTTGGAAGAACAAATAATTACCCCTGATATACAAGAGATATCTAGGTCACTTAAATCGCCTTCTAAACACGATAAATCACATAATTCCCCAACAAAATTTTCTCCATAAAAGATCATTAGATGCATGGTAGTATGAAAAAAAAAAGTAAACATCAAACTATGGCTCATATATCACCATGCATAAAAACACAACATGTTTAACGAGACACCACGGTATATTTAATAAAAACCTAATATAAGAAGAGCATACGGATTGACGGATGAAGGTTTTTCTGTACGCGTTACTTGGAGAGGTCAAAACTTTTTGACTCAAATGTACACGATTTAATCAGATTAATCTTGAAACCGTTTCCAACTCTTTTTTAACCACTCCAATTGTAAGCACCTAACGAAGTTTTAACTATTTACTTTTTGTGAGTATGTTACATATGATTTATAGGGCAGTTACCGTAATAAATTCATATCCATCGTCCGGATCAAGATTCCCAGCAATACCCACTAAGAGAAATCAATTATTGTTGTGGGGGAGCAAGGGGTATCATAATAATTTCAGGAGTCTTCCCAAGATTCGTGTCGGTATCTGCGGTATGATAGGGATGGGGCAGCGCGCGGATGGGAAAGGAGATCGGGAAGGGTTGGCGGTGGGACCCTGGGGCGCTATGAGAGCGACTGAGGGTAGGGGATAAATTCGGGGGGGGAGGGACGCGCGGGGGGCAGGAGAGTACAGCAGGACCGTGGACGAACATGACTGTTGTCACACAACACAGGGTGATCCACTGAGTTTTCAGTAAGCACGCTTAGGGGATCGGGAAATGGTACGGTGAAAAAAGAATCATGAATCCTTGCAAAGCGGACCACTGGACCTAGGGATGGGTGGGGTAGAGTGATTGTTGTGGAGGGTGTGGGGGATAGTGGAAACGGGGTGTGATGGGGGGGGTGGGGGGGGGGAGGGGTGGGGGGGGGGGGGGGGGGGGGGGTGTGGGGGGTGGTTATGTTTAGTGTCTGGTGTGGGAGTGAGGTGGGTGGTGAGACTTGAATCTGTGTGGTGGGGGGTGGGGTGTGTGGTGTCTCGATCTCTATTCACCATTAATTCAATCTTCCTAAACTTAGTATAAACCTACATCATAAATCTAAATATTCATTCATTCCACTCTTATTAACATTTCCCTCTTTTCAAATTCAATCTTTTCAAATACAACATTTCGAAAAGATTGAATTTAGTATTGAGGGATCGATATATATGATGGAAACCAATGTTAATAATTCAAAGACTCAACTAAAATCATCGTCGTTTCGTCTTAGATCACCCTCGTTGAATTCTGTCCGTTTACGTCGTATTTTTGATTTGTTTGACACAAATCATGATGAGTTAATCACGGTTGATGAACTTAGCCGCGCGTTGATACTTTTGGGACTTGATACTAATATGAATGAATTGGATTCCATGATTAATACGTTTATTCAACCAGGGAATACCGGGCTTACGTTTGATGATTTTCAGGCTTTGCATAAGGAGATTGATGATTTGTTCTTTCGTCTTGATGATAATGATGATTTAGGTACGTCGTATAACTTCTAATGTTTTCGTTTATTTACTAAACGAACGTTAACAAGATTTCATGTTTGGTTAGTAAATCAAATAAACCTACAAACAAGAATAGTTACAAAACCATATCGTTCCTTCATTTATGTTTATGAAAGGTGGCTAAGGTTTTCATGCATTAATATCATATAGTAGATATTTAATGTTTTAACCATAAACGAATTTGAATATGTTCATTTAAATGTTCATGTTCGTTCATTTGTCCGGTTAAAGTTTAAATAGTTGACACAAACAAGTTTCGTTCATGAATTTTCATTTCGTTTATATTCATGTTTATTGATGACGACAATTTATAAAACAACAACAACATACCTAATCCCGCTGGAGGGGGGTATGAGATGCTGAAATGTAAACAAATCATACCCCTACCTCAGAATAAACCCAGAAGTAGAGAGAGAGGTCGACAATTTATAAAACATGTTCTAGAAATCTTAGGGTGAAAAGACTATATGATCAAGTAACTAACTATATGTATCTTTTTTATGATAATAGGTAATCAAGATGACGATAACGACGAGGTTAATGGTGATAAGCAAGAGGAGGCGGATCTAACTGAGGCATTTAAGGTTTTCGATGAAGATGGAGATGGCTACATATCGGCAACTGAGTTACAAACGGTTCTTGTAAAGTTAGGTTTTGCAGAAGGTAATGAAATTGGAAGAGTGGAGAGAATGATATCATCGGTTGATCGAAATCACGATGGACGTGTTGATTTCACAGAGTTCAAAGACATGATGCGTAATGTGATCGTTCTCAAGTAGATCATTATCACATGATATGATCATAATCGTCGATCCGAGTTCCTAGTAGAAAAGATTTTCTCGAATGACTGCATGACTAACTTTCCGAGTCGGAGTATTGTTTAATTACTGGTGTTATAATCGATCACAGTACGTATGATACGGGTGCCTAAAATATATGCCCAAAATGGTACATAATTTCTGATACAACAAATATTATCGTGATACATATGTGTTAGGCACAAGTATTTTTACTCTTAATTTCATTTCTTCTAATCAATTGTATCCATTTGTAATATTTACAATTAGAAACATTGAAGTTATTGGAACTAAAAACTCTAGCTAAATTATTAAGTACTCGTATTGTATAATTATTAAAACAAAAGACAATCTTTGAGAGTCGACACTTTTTTCATCACTACCGAGAGCTAAATTTACGGAAGTAATCCATGGTTTATCATTCCGGACTAACTATCCAACGAAACGCTAACCCAATGACTATTTCCGTAAAAAAATTCATAAACAATTTACAAAAATAGCCGTCGGGTTAAGTTAGTCCATAATGACTAACTTTGCAACGGAAAGATAACCGAAAGACTATTTCCGTAAAAAAAATTACCGACCCCAAGATAAATACTATACGGAAATAGTCTTTGGGTTATCGTTCCGTTGCAAAGTTAGTCCATAATAATGACATTATACGGAAATAGTCCTTGGTTTATTATTCCGTTGCAAAATTAGTCTTTAACGTAAAACGTGCGCTCCGCGGTGGAACGCGGGTCACAAACCTCGTTGATATTATGACTTAGGAAAAGTCTTAACACGAGAAGGATTAGATAGAATTATAATCATATATTACATGTAATATTTACAATTAGATGCATCGACTTGAATTAAATGTATTCACAAATTTTTAGATGCATTATATTTTCCAGCTAAAAGTTATATACATATCATCAAGTTAAGTTAATCATATATATTTTTCGTCATTTGCGTGTCAAATTTGCATCATTTTCACTTCAAAATCACTTTCAAAACTAATTATAATACATTTAAATGAATAGAGATGCATCCAATTCAAATCGACGGATACCGAATATGCGGCTATATTTATTTCTTATCATTCTCATTTCAAGTTTTTTTGTCACTAAACCCCAACCTTTTATATTATTTCATAATTTCTAAAAGGCAATGTGTTTAGTAACAACCATTTTAACAGGTTCTTGCTTTTAACAATGTTGTATTTTTAAGTATAAGAGCTACCTATTTGCATGAATATTGTCCTTGATTTAAGTAGTCACAGTTTATGCTTGGATACAGAGGTATGTTAAATAACACAAATAAATGAAGTGTGTCTTGGTTCCATAAGACAAATTGACACTTATTTAGCAAGTAAACAACAAATGTTTCTATACAAAAAATTATCGGTTTGAACTTTGTGAAATGTACAAAAGAGGCAATATAGAAAAAAAAACATTTTATATCAAAAATGGTAAAGTTGATGCATCAAGCTTATACAAACAAACAAATTAAACTAGAAAGATTCCAACATACAAATCAATACATGGACCATTTCATAAAAAAATATGACTCTTGTAACTTAAAACCAAAAACAATTGTTTATGATTTAATAAAGAAATAAATCATTTAACAAGGAATTTTTGTTTTTGTTGGGTGAATAATTTAATAAACTAAAAAAACTACAACTATGATACTATCCAAAATTAGGGTGATCAAAGGGGATTTGGTTGGTTGAAAGATTTATACTATTAGACGAGGGTGGGTAATTTATTTTATTATACGAAACTAAATCATAATAGACGGATAATCAAACATGCGAGTATCCGAAATGAGCGTTCACCGATACTTCCGATCACGGGTAAACATTTTAAACGTTTAATCGAGTTATACGTAAGAAGAATAACATGTTTAGAACCTAAAATGTCATATGGGTAAAATTTAATAATATTTAATACGATTAGATTAAATTATATTAAAGTTATTGTGTCACAATGATTGCGTTCAAATAACTATATATAATTGATTAACAAAAAATATTTGTTCGTCATTTATAAGTTACGACCATATTAAATAATTTTCACACATATATGTTTAACAAATGTTTACATTATGAACAAAAAAAAGTCGTTACACAATAAATAGTAGTGTAATAATATAATCAAATCTTCTACAATTATTTGATATTTAATTAAAAAAAACTACATGTATATTATACACGGTTTGGTTCTGTTTGGTTAACCGCAGATATATAAAAATAAAAGGCAAAACCGAACATCGATAAGCGAGTCTTTTTGGTTTCTTCGGTTTTGGGCTTTTCGGTTTCAAATCAAACGGCTCGGCCTGATTTATCGGTTTTCGATACTGTTTAAAAGAGTATTGCATTATTTGTCAAGAATTATTTACAATTTTTTTTTCTGAATTTATTTATCTTATTTATCAATTAATTAAGATACACGTAACATCAGTTATTACTTAAAAAAGTACTAGTTTTTGTCCTAGATAGATATATATATGTTCTTTCCTAATCTATAGTCCAACCACATTCAACACGCTTATAAAGTCACAATTGGTTCCATTAGAGTGAACAAACATGAAATACTTTCAAGATCAAGAAAGCTTTTCCTTCTCCACATCTTCGAAAAATGACCTATTCACCACATCTTCGAAATGACCTATTTTTCTGAACCACGCAAGATTGTGGTACCGATGACCACAATCATATGAAAAATCGTATTTCTAACCACCAACAAAGTGGTTATTTTGAAATATCGTTACCACCACCATCACCATCACCTCTGATCAATAAAACCAATCATGAAGATACAAAGGAAGAAGAATTCGAATTTTGCTTATCGTTTAATTCTTCGTCGACAAGGCTCATCGAGTTCCCTATCACTCCCTTGTCCACTTCCCATCGCCACGACGTGCCTCAAGTAGGCAATGTTGTTGACAAAAAACACAACCATCACAACAAAAGCAATAATACAATTAGTTATAAACGCGTATATCAAAGAGTAAGTAGCCCTCGGTGTCATCAAGGGCTAGTTTCACCATATGTGTTTCGGTGTCCCAACGAAAACCAACGAGTAACTCGACTACGTGCATTTGAGAAAAATCAACGCGAACTCACAAGGAACCGGTAAAATTTATCTCCAACGAGTTTTTCTTCAAGTTAAATACATAAACGGGTCAAACAGGTAACGTAACGTGCTAAAAACATGTTTAAGTAACAACACGCTAATTTTTCGCTTATTATTTTAGCTTAAGTTTTTGGCTTAACTTTATTTAGATTAAAACAACTTATATTAGTTAACTATTTAGTTTGAACTTTGAAATGGTCACATTCAAAATGCACACTTTTAAGATATAATATTTGTAGTCGGCATTTTTTTTCTCTTTTAATAACTAGTTTTCTGTTCTTCTTTATTTTAACTCATTTATACCCATTGCGACATGTTCACAAATGTCCATAAACTCTATAAAAAATATTATCTTAGTTATACTTATAACTAAGAGTTAAAAAAAACCTTGCGTACATCTGAGCTAAAAATGTTTGTTTTCTCCGGATAATCTAACAGGAAAAACCACACTCGTTTATCCGTTTTTATTTGTACATAACCAAATAATAATCTTTTGATTGATTGTAAAGGAAATCATCAAAGTTGGCTGGCTTAAGGAAGTTCATGGTCAAGCTACGATCCATTAAGAAAATGTTACGATCGTCGCTAAACGCATCGCGACGACTAAAGTATTTACAATCAATATATTCTTTATAAAATTTTATTAATAGGATATTTTATTGGATTCTAATTGTTGAATTGTTTTATAATCAGTATAAATTTTCATTATTTCTATTATAACTTAATCAATCAGATTGTAAATATAATAACAATATGAATAAAATAGATATTATTTATTTTTGGCCTTCTCGAATAGAAAATGTTTCTAGATTGACATGGTCTATCAAAATTATAGCATTTTTTGGTTATAAGTTGACAAGGAAGGAAAGATCATACAGACTCGAAATGGGCGCGACGACTAAAGTCGCCCCAAGTAGACAAAGTCATCAAGAAGACAAATACAACTTTTATGGACCATAAGCTAAAAGATTTTAGTCATATCCCTACCAAAAGTGACAACAATAGCAACAACGTTGTCTTGAATGTGCGCGGTCTAAATGGTATTCACGATGAAGAAAAATCGTCGAGAATGATAAATTTCAATGGTTTTAGTAAGATGTTGGACGTCGTTATGAAGAATATTGGAATAACGCGAAGATCAAAACAAATGGGTAGTAAAAGTTGTCCCGTATCAATTAAGTCGTCGCCAATGCATGATCCCGATGGGAATACTCGTGATGAAAGAAGGAATTCGTTCTACTCGAGAGATCATTCCATTCAAGCAGCTATTGCACATTGTAAAAAATCGTTTGGAAAATAACTTTTGTGTTTTTCCTTTATTTTCAAGGTGATTTGTACACCATCAAAGTTACTAGGTTGAGTTGTACCGAGTGGTGTACAAATAAATTTAGATGGTGTACAAATCACTTCTCATCATTACAGTATTTTCAAGGTGATTTGTACACCATCAAAGATGTTATGAACTCGTTTTTGGAGGCAATTTTTTTTTGAAACGTCTAATGAATTGCTAGGGATGTGTTAGCGGACAAGCGATGAATGTTTCATAATCTCACCTGTTGTTGCAGGATCCTTAAGAAGCTAAAGAATATACTATTTTCGGCATATGTAGAAAAAAGATGATTATTTGTTCCCCTAAAATTACTCATATTCCACCAATTTAGTGCCTTGAACCCAAAACAAGTTTTTGATCACAAAAATGGCCTAAAGTTAGATATTTAACGCCCCACCATATTTCCGTGCCACCATCTATCATAAGCGGTGGTGGTGTGGTGGTTGACGAGTGGTTCAAACCATGACGTCAACCATGGCAAAAGGTGGTGGTGGTAAGGTAGCAGAACGACGAAAAATTATGGTTGTAGCTGAACCAACCCGTGAGTCAGCAGCCGCTCTTCATTATGTTTTATCTCATGTCATATTTGAGAATGATATATTATATCTTCTTCATGTTGAAAATCCTACATTTTGGAAAAATAGAATTTCTTGCTTTATGATCCAATCTTTATCAGCATCGTCATCATCATCGACATCATCACACACGACTGCTTCCAGGGGAGTTGTTGGTGGTCATATTGGTGGCGATGGTGGTTGTGTAGGAGGAAATGTCGACTTTCTTAATCAAATGAAGAGTGCATGTGAAATCATGCACCCAAGGCTTAAGGTGAAGGCCTTGAAGGTTGAAACAGATGCTAGAGATAAGGCGTATGCGATTATGGCACAAACAAAAGTGCATGGGATCGATCTTCTTGTTATAGGAAAAAGACAAAGTCTATCTAACGCAATACTAAGGTTACTTCTATAACGTTATTGCGTCTTATTCATAATATGATCATATTCGACTAGTGTCCATATTCTTGTCCACATTCTTACATGTTATTAAGATTGTACCACATCTATTTCTCTTTTATGCCATATAAATATGACCTGCAAAACCGCCAAAACTGCCTAAAACTTATGTTGTGGTCAAATTTTGGTTGCAGACAGAGGAGGAACGGGTCGATAAGAGGAGATACAGCAGAGTATTTGGTAGAAAACAGCAAATGCACATGTGTTGCAGTGCAAAGAAAGGGCCAAACTGGAGGCTACCTTCTCCATACGAAAACCCATAGAAATTACTGGCTCTTGGCGTAAAAAAGTTCTTTTTTATGTTTATCTAGCAGTAACGATTAACAAAGTGGATATCTCCTTCATGCTGGTCATGGGATTTGCACACCCAGGCGTGGCATTTATGCTGGTCATGGGATTTGCACACCCAGGCGTGGCATTTACGTACTAGTACTCATGTTTATCTCTTTGTGTCTGATCTAGCACATGTAAATACAAAAGTTTGAATCCTCATTTCTTTGTATCTGTTGCATTAGATTTATATAAATTCTGCTAAATTTGCTATCACGTGTTACATGTTTTACTTTCTTCCGTCAGTTCCATAGTTGTAAACTCGTCATTCACAGCGCCAGTTCATTGACATGTACGCTTACGTTAACTTGAAATATAAAAAGTTACAAGTGAAAGAAATGTTGGTTATGGAAACACAGATTAGACCAATGTTGATTACATTTTTACGCAATTAACCTATAAATCAGAGATATACATGCTAAACTTGTTTCATGTTCATATATAACTTAAACATTCAAAGTTCATCATGCATAGGTTGTCCTAAACCAAAATTTACATTTGGAACTTCGTGCACTTCATCGACCTGAGCAAGGTGGTTTATAGCAACTTCAGCTTTTCCCGAAGCCATACCGGCTTTAATAGCACCTACGACCTTTCTCTGCAACTTCAGTATTCCAATTCGCTTTGAAACAACATAAAGAACAGCTAACGAGAACAAAGTGAATCCCACAATAAGTATAATCCTGCAAGGACAATCATAACAGAATCGAGTTAATAGATCAATCAGGTATGAAACAATAAAACAAGAGGTGGCAATTTAGACCCGTTTATCTGGATTATGTTATATCATTAAGACATTACAGGTCAATAGGTTTAAAAGCTAAAACTTGAAAGAGGTCAAACGAGTTATGTTACTATATTATTAACAGGTCAAATGGGTAAAATTTAAGAACTTTCACATTTGGTGGTTTAAAAGCTAAAACTTGAAGGATCCTTTTTTCTATTCAGTTATGAATATGACTCGAGTTTATTCGTTCTTGCTACATCAAAGATCAAGAACTTTCACGTTTGGTGGTGGTCCTGTTTTGCGATTATATTTTGGGCTAGGACATAGCTGCTAATTGACTCTGCACGAGACTGCTTGGCACTCATGATGATGGTTGTAGCCAGTGAGGGTGACAAAAAATGGGTGAGATCAAGATTTAAGGTAGTCCCGGATGACATATAAGAGAATGACCTTGCTTTTTATGTATGAGGGTGTTTATTATACCTTGTTAGAAGTAACATTCTTCCGAACTGCAATGATAGTTATCATTATCCTATTGGCTACAATTCCAAGAGGATTCGACTCCTGGAAAGTTTAATGGGGCGTTGCTGCCCATGCTATGTTGATTGGGGCCTTAAATTCATCAAGAGAAAATTTTAAGCGACCAACTTGGATTTTAGAAGTATCCTACACTATCGGGCTCTTGACTTAACTTCTTCTCTATATATTTATTTTTTCAACGATCAGTACAGGTGCCCACTTCAAAATGGTACAGTCACCCAACAACATTAAATACAGCAAAGTCACTAAAGCCAGAATTTGAGATAATCCATAAGCAGATGACGGTTGAGGTATGTCTCTACAAACCAATTCTGAGGAAGTACCCCCATTTTAAGAATGCAGTGCCAAACACCTTTTTCTTACTATTCAAATACCGCCATTTCACGATATAAAATGGAAATCATATGTTGATTATCCGGAATATATGCTTAATTTTGACCAGATTCTATATCATGAGCCAGAAAAGGGTCTGCACCAACTTGGAATTTTTATATCATGAGGGTGTTTATTAAAGAAGGGGAGTCAGGGACGTACACAGGGAAACTTAAAGACACAATATGTGCTGCTTACATCAAGATGTGGAAAGAGAGACGGTATTTTTAAAAGCACGTACAATAGGGACTCTCATATTGATTTTTCACTTCCACCTAGGCCGAACCAAAAAAGAATAATAAGATACTTGTTGAACCATAATGCATAAGGATGTGCACATTTCTGTTAATAATCATTTACTCGGGCCGGTTTGAGGTTCAACAAATTCGTTATGATCATTTTCTTGATTGGGCAAAGGTGCAAGTGAAAAATTAATACGAGCGTCCCTAATGCACGTGCTTTCAAGATGTTGTCTCTCTTTCCACGTCCCTGACTCTCCTTTCTTACCAGGTCTTCTATTTTCACTTCCGGTTGTAGCTTAAAAATTCCAAGTTGGTGCGGGCCTTTTCCGTTTCATGATATAAAATCTGGTCAAAATTAAACAATACCTTCTATCTATGAAACAGGTCGCATGAGTTAAAAGTTTGAGTAAGGGTAACTTTAATGCACACATAACTCGAACTATTCTATCTATGAAATTAAAGTTACCCCAGTAACAATTTAGCATTTATTACTGCACTGAAAACACTACGAAGTTAATAAAAAATTGAAATTTTGGACAAGAATATTTCGGGGTCAACCAAACTCATCCCATATTGACCCGTACAAAAAATCACTTGTTTTGATCACAACCTATTTAATTTGTTATTTAATTTGTTACCCAGCCACACCGATATCTTACAATTAATAATATTTTTCCAAACCTGTCAAGAACATCTTGGCGTTTCATTGTTGAGAGCAAGTACGAGTCCGCCCTTGTAATTGATCGATGACCCTTGTATTCAATCTCTGCTTTCTTTACACTCCAGTTGATTCCATGTTGCATTTTAGACAAAAAAAGAACTATTTTTTTTAGATATTAGCTACCACCTTTTATCTGCTGATGTAATGCGTCAAGATTCGTGCAGTCGTTGTGCATATTACCTATTACTTCAAATTCTCATCTATATAACTAATAACGAGAGGTGGGTTTGGGATTTGTCTTTTGATACTATCAGATAACTTGTCTTTATATAATCAGTAGAACAAGAATAAAGAAATGAAATATTAAGACGATAGAACCAGAAGCCATGTGTGTGCTCTCCAGTCCTGTTCACACCTCCTGTAAACAAATGAAAGTTAAGATATTGTTTTCTAATTTTACGAAAGTTACGCGCTAAAGTAAGGTATAAAAGCACTAACTGAAACCATCATCTGTCTTGTACGCTGAAGACTCTCTGTAAATGCTCTCTGCTGCAGACGTCATTCGGCTTTTGTTCTGATGGAAAAATACAATAGTTTAGCACATTTTAAGTGACCGTCGTTTCTAAAATATTACAAATATGCTGTAAAATATGATGCATACTGTAAATTGCGTCTACGAGCTGTGGACTCTTCTCCACCTCCCAAGAGAAGCTCTCTCTGATACAAGATATAAATAGGTATGAAATCACAATGCTAATATAGTCGTGTCCACAAAACTATATATGCTTTGAAATGAAAACAATACAAAGTTTAACGAGAAATATATATAAATCAAGTCTATTACCTCTTCTTGAGCAGCTTTCCTCATGTTAGCCTTTGCTTGCAGATTAGCATTTCTCAGATTCGACCGCAAACTAGATTATAGAGAGGAAAATAAGAAAAATCAATCAATCCTGTAACTAGATCATATTTCAAGATGGACGTGCAGTAATACTAGAAATGCTGAAATGCAGTAAAATAACAACACCCTTTGAATTTATTTCTAATTTGATCACTATTGACGATTCAAAATTCGAAGACTACCATAACATTAACCCAACTTTCGGGAAGAAAAAACACTATATATACGGTTCAACTTCATCAGCATAATACATGATTGATGGTTGAAACTTGAAAGTACAAAATAGCCATTTTTTGAATAGTGAAGTAGATCTAATAACAATTATTAAAGTCGATTGGCCAAATGATATGTTATGTGAAAGTATGTTGCTATTTATTGCAATTTTCCCTTCTACTTTAACATAGGTCAAAATGGAACAAAGTGCATAAGTATCCAGATGTAGCATACCTCGTGGAGAGGAATAAACTGATTAGTATGACCCAAAACTAAGACATATATATAATTTAAAAGTCGGTTGATCGTATCATTTCCTAGTAGTTAATAAAATATTGGAATGTTTATGGTTATAATTCTTTCATATCGCCTAATCATTGTCAAAACGCAATGCCAAACTAACTTACCTTAGAAGTTAAATAATCACTTTCACTAATGTGAGTAAAAACCTACAGAGAAATTATCACGTTTAGGAGTAGTTGCAACAACCCTTATTCTAAAACTTTTCCAAACCCTAATAACAACTAATTGTCACATAATGACGACTATCCCCTACCAACCCGTTTTCTTACAGTGAAAAAAAAAATAAATTATACGAACCGGATCGATAATAGAATTGATAGAAGAAAATAACGATAAATAAAGATAGGTGATCAACTTTCGAGAGGCCGATCTCTCTCCCAATAATGATATTAAATAACTAGACCATTCATAATATTCCACATGATAAGATTACAATCCTAATCCCCTATTTATAATGAAAGATATCCTAATACTATTCTTGTAGAACAAGATACTAATCTTTACTTTAATTAAAGAGTATCTACTAATAATTAAATAGTAAATAACTTACTAACTGATAATATATTATACTAATAATAAAAATAATTATCGATCCGGCTCGTATCAAGTTCATTCATACCACATAATCACCTTCACAACACAATGACAAACTCACCTAAACATCAAACACTCTATAAATTCACAAAAGATCAAAACTTTTACACACGATACTAAAAAACTAAGGACAGTTCAAATGCATCAAACAATAGGGATTTTGCAATAGACCGTAAATTATATAACCATTACAATTTAGGAGTAGCTGCAACAAAACTTATTCAAATTATCTTACTTCGTACTAGTTAAGGCTCTTTTGTCAAACACTTGAACAAACTGATTTACAAATGATCACAACTTCCAACAATGGTACCACATCCAAAAACACAACCTAATACCAACTCAATGCCTAACACAGTAACACTCCTAAACTTTAACAACAACAACTATACCCAATCCCGCCGGAGCGGTCTATGGGGCCTTCAATTACTAAAAGACAATACTTCGATGCCAAACACCTTCTAAACATCAAATGATTCTACATTCTACAATTGATTAAAAACGTAAACCTCAACCCAAAACTGAAAGCATTCTACATTCTACAATTCACGAAAAACCTAAACTTGAATGCCAAACACCCTCAAAACACCAGGCACTCATCCAAACCACTAAAAATCAAAACTTTCACACAAATTATAAAAAGGGAATGACGTATGCGTCCGAATGACACATGTCCGGAAGGCACACGCCACACAAGTCCGAAAGACAGGAATCCGTAAGACCATTGACAAAACAGCCAGGTAAATACACGACGTGGCACAAGCCAAGTGTCAAAGGTAAGCCCCCTTTTACCCAGAATCCCTCTTGTCCAGCGGTCCCTGCCAAGGACCGAGCATGAGCCGACATTCCCGGATATTACGGGATCCTGTTCCCTGCATGGACACGCCACCTAGCATCTAGACCAGGTATGGCTCGGCGTACCATTCTCCTAGGTATGAGGAACAGTAAACGGGATGGCTATATATACTTGCACCCCATTTGGTGCTCAGGTATCGCATTTACTCTCACATTTAATACTTAGCCTTTCGGCAACCCCATACTTACTCTCACACCGGAGCTTAGTCTTCATATCAAACCCAAGGCGAGGCTGACGCGTGTGTTACCCTTTGTGACAGGTGATTTGAGGACAACTAGGCACGTCCGAAGGAACCTACATATCTTAATCACGTGGCGCAGTCTTTTACCTCTACAGGGAAATTTACTAAAAACGTAAACTTGAATCCCGAACACCCCCTAAACATCAAACACTGCCCAAATCACTAAGTTTAAGCTTATTTAGTGGGCTTATGGCTTATGTGGTTTTCGCCTTATGTTTCATAAACTATTTTCTCGGCTTATTTCAAAACTTATAAACCTATAAAAGTTTATTATGTAATAAGAAACTTTAAGAAACACATAAGTTTTGAAACAAGCCGAAAAAATAGGCATACTAAACATAAGCCGAAAACCGCATAAGCTATAAGCTCGCTATATAAGCTTAAACAAACACCCCATAAAAATCAAAACTTACACAAAATACTAAAAAAACTCAACAAAATTCTAATACCAAACACCCCTAAACATCAGAAAATCACCAAAAATCAAAACTTTAACACAAAACACAAAAAACCAAAAAAGGGAAATTCACACAAACCTCTGAATCTCCTTATTCCAAGATTGCAAAGTCAACTGAGCATTCTGCACATCTTCATCAGATGGCAATTGAGGGATCAAAAGATCAAGATTAAATTGAGCACTTGATAACATTGCAAGTCCATCTTGTGCAAGACCATTTAATCTTGCCAATGATAATTCTCCTTTCTCTTTATTTAATCCATGTTTTTCAATTGATTTGATATGGGATTGTGTTTGGATGTATGCATTGTCCCAATCTTTCTTGGTTTTCTTGAATTCGTTTATTACAACATCGTCATCATTTGAGGAGGGCATGTTTTTTGATAAAGATTGGATCTTTATGGGAATTTAATGATTTTGGGATTGGGGTTTGAGACAGGATCAAGGTTTGGTTTGGTTTGATTTGATTAAGAGGGGTGTTTGGAGATAAAGTTGTTAATTGGGGGGTTTGGTAGATAAAGTTGTTAAAGGTACAAGTAAGGACCGAACCGGACTGATTGTACCGAACTTATTTCGGTCCTGTCATCGGTTTACATTTTACTTCATGTTCGGTTTTTGGTCCGGTTCGATCTGGCCCGGTCTTATATACAACCGACCAATAATGCCCTTTCGGATCAGACCGACCTAAGAATCAGACTGAACACATTCGGTCCGGTCCTTGGTCCGTGATTTTGGGCTAAAAAGGTCTCGGTCCAGTCCGGTTTTTTCCTGTCCGGTCCGGGTTTGACCCGATGCTTACCCCTACCTTAAACATAGCCCTTACGGCTACGTTTAGCTTCTTTCCCGAAAATCCACATATTAAGGTTCGAAAAACGAGTCTCTTGTAAAACATACAAGCCAACTTACCCACCTTGTGATCTCTCTTTAAGGCACTCGCGCGATCTTATCTTGTAAGTAAATTTGAACTCCACAAACAACTACGTAAATCTTTTTTCTTTTTTTAGTAACCATTGTTTCCGACCTTTTAGCTAGTTACTCCACCACTACATAATAAATCTTATAATGTACGATAAAACTTTTTTGAGGCAATTTCATATTTACCAATTTAAACGCTATAATTTCATATTTACTCAAAACATGTTTTAAGTGCATTGTACATCATGCATTCAAATCTTGTTTTTTTGGTATATGCATCATGATGTTTAAGTCAGGTATATATATAATTATCTCAAACTTACTTTTTTCAATTGTTGGCATTTCTAAGCCTTTACAGCTGGTTGCCTTCGGCTTATTTCTTACTATTATTATCATGCCAAAATCACTCTTAAAATGCACCTGCAAAGCCCTTGGATAAACCCTATTAGAGATATAATTATCTCTTATACTGTACGATAACGAGCCCAATATTGCAATGCTTCTGAACAAGTTGTTGAAAAGAAATGTTCAGTGAAATAAAATACATGCGTTGAATACAAGTCAACCCCGTCGCAACGCGCCTGCACACTCCCACTTAATATTCGTTCAAAATCGATTCGCAAAAAATTATGCCCCGCCGCAACGCGCGTGTTATTTTGCTTGTTGTCTTATCAAAATCAAAATGTTAAAACTTGCAATGAATATTGTTGTGGACTTGTAGAGAACAGAAGATATTAAGGCCCAACCCAAACGAATAAATAGTATTTAGTGTATATTAGTGGGCCTAAAACTATTATCCCATAAAGCCGTAAGTCATGCAATTCAATAGAGCCCATTTAGATGAATGTTTTGTAGAATGTTTGCATCCTCAAACCTCAAATTTATAATTTACTCTTTTAAGCAAGGTTTTTAAAACTGAACCAATAAGCGAACCGAATTTCATAAAATTTCCCGTTTTCTTCGGTTTTGATGCTCAAAGAATAGGCCGAGCCCGCTCTAGTTATTTCCCGTTGAACCAGGCGGTTCGGTTTTCAAAACACTGGCTTAGTACTATCTTCTATCATTGACCTTCAACATTGTTGAAACAAAAATAAACCAATAAGACAAGATCAAATTCAAATGACAACACCATTCGAAGATGCAACTCGTCACAACATAATCTATACTTCTATACTACATTATAAAGCATTTGAGACTTCCTATATAAGAAAGTTTTAAAATTTTAAGACAAAAAACATTACTATAAAAGGAAAATTAAAAAATTAATGTAAAATCTGAAAATTTAAGTCTCATTTAACCGTCCTTCAATAATGATATGTTTAATGGAATTGTTTATAATAAAAGCTCACTAAGCATTACCACAAAGTTAATGACAAAATTTTAAAAATAATAGTGCTAACCATTTACAATATTAATAATTTAGACGTTCTACTTTTGAAAAACATATATCTACTACTTTATAAAGTATTTGAGACATACTAAATAAATAAAATAAAATAAAAATCATTTGCTCGTCACAAAAATAATCATCGAATATTCGTCACAGCATTACGCGGGTTCCCTTTTAGCACTATATAATACACTCTTAAGTCGAAAATAATACTCCCTCCGTCCCAAAATTATTGTCCCCCGACAAAAAACACACAGTTTAAGAAAAGTGCATTTATTACAGCTTTCTCTTTCTTACTTTTTGGCAGAATGACAGTTTTACCTTTAGCTAATTAATTAAAGTCTTCTTTAAAGTTCGTAATAACAATTTTAAACAAGAGTAATATAGTAAACTTGATCAAAATTTCCTATCTATTTTTAGTAGTGGACAATTAAATTGGGGCATCCCAAAAAGGAAAGACGGACAATAAAAATGGGACGGGGGAGTAAACTTTAAATTTAGAATCACTTTAAGTCATACTCATAATGTAAGAAAATAAGCCAAAAGTGGGTGAGGCCTAGGGTCCAACAATCATGGAATGGCTGAATAAAAATACTTTGATTTTTGGAAACACCAATACATAGTGGACAACAAAACTTAATTAATCACCTCATTAAATATAAATACACACAAAATAACATTAAAATTAAAATATTGGATAATCTGTAATAGTAGATAAACTTTGCGTTCAAGGTTCATCTAATTTGAATATCAAAGAAAAACGAAAACAGTCGGAATTTTGCTTTCTAATTTTAGCAGAGTCATTAGTACACGAAATTAGAACAACCCCATCAATAAATGTCGAAGAAGAAAGAGATGTAAACAGAAGCAACAACCACTAGGTCGACTTTAGCGTACTAGTGAAAGGTATAACTTAACTAACTGTCGAAATATGTAACACTATTTAAGTATGAGAGGCTTCACAACCAAATGATTGCGTTTAGGTATATATAAGACTTGTCACGCCACAAGTAAAGTCTTGTCTCACTTTGAAGGTAAGGTATATCACATCACCCTTATGTTTTACTTGATCAACACAACGAAACGCTTTTACACTTTTTTTTAAAAACTTTTTTGACACTTTCTTTAAGCGTCACTGAAAGATAATATTTTTGTAGTGATATTACGATGAAAGTATCAAGTTTTTCCCTGATATACTTCAGAGTCTATTATGTCATTCTTTTATTCTTTCTAACTCTTAACCTCAAGTTTAGTTTGTGTTTATGTTGTCTTTATAAGAGCAGGGACCAAAGTTGTCTTCAGGTGATTCCCGTAGCTAGCTATATAAGGATTGGAGCAGCTAGGGTTCTTAGGCAACAAGTTTATATCTTCTCAATATCTCTCTCAACTATCTCTCACGATCTTTATTGATTTTCAGTTGTTGTTCTTGTAGTGATAGATCAAATATATTGATCTATCTGTCTTTCTTATTGTTTCCAGTTGTATTGTATAGATCGTTCTTTGTGATCTATCTTCTTTTTTACTTTATATTGTAAAGCAATTGATCTTATAAGTGCCAAGGAGTGGTTGGTTGGAGTCACTCATTAGTGTGTGTTATTTCTACATGGTATTAGAGCTCAGACTCTGATGGTTTTGGAAAATTAGGGTTTGATCGATTTTAGGGGTTTTCTGTTTCTTGGCTTCTGGTGATTGACTGGTGATAGATCTTGGTTGTTTTGATCGATTGGGTATTGATTTGGTTCATCTGTGAGTTAATTGAAGAAAATTAATTTTAGGGTTCTTAAAACACTAATATTGATTTTGGGGCTTTTGTATTCTGGGTTCATCTATACACTTGACTAAGTGAATTAAGTGTGTGGGTGATTGATCTTGTGATTCCACTGCTTATTGCTTTGTAAGTGTGTTCCAATTCTTTAAGATTACAAACCTTGATTGTAGAGGGTGCAAACGAGTTCGGTTAACATCTTGATCCTCCCACTTGATTGGTGTGAATACCTGCTCTGGCCAACTCCAATTTTCTCAGTCAAGTTTCCTTGTAGATCTTAGGAGTTGCTTAATCTTGTTTTAAATTCTGTTATTATAGTTTTATTTGCTGGTTTTTTGTGTTCTGCTTCTGTGTTTATTTGCTTATTTTTGTTTTTTGCTTGCTTTCATCATGGTTGGTCCTAGTTCTAGTGAGGATTTGATTAGTAGTTTAGATTTGGATAATCCTTTGCATTTGCAGAATAGTGATTTCAGAGCTAATACTATTATCTTTGTGAAACTAACGGGTACTGAAAATTATAGAGTATGAGCTGCTGCTATGAAATTTGCTATTAACACTAGAAATAAAACTGGTTTTATTGATGGTACATGTGTTAAGTCTGCTTATGCTAATAGTGCTCCCCAGTCTAATCAGTGGGAGAGATGCAATTTTATTATGCTATCTTGGTTGTTAAATTCTGTGTCTGAGGACATATTTCTTGGTCAAATTTTCGCTGATAATGCTGTTGAGGTTTGGGCTGAACTTAAGGAAACATATGACAAACTTGATAGGTCTATAATCTTCAATCTTTTATAAAAAGTTTATGGGTTTAAGCAAGGGGAATTAACTGTTTCAGAATATTATCACAAGCCTAACTCCTTATAGTGAGAATTTGAAATCATGACCAAATTGCCTAAGTGTTTTTGTGCTGCTAGAGAAGATGTTTTAAAACATAATCAACTTATGAAACTGATGCAATTCTTAATGGGTCTTAGTGATGTATTTCAGCCTAACAGAAGTAGTCTCTTGTCTAGGGAGACTCTTCCTGATGTTAAGGATGCATTTGCTATTGTTTCCAGAGAAGAATCTCATAGAGGCATAGTCTCTTCTTCTTCTTTTGGTTCTGTTTCGAAACCTTGAGTTTCTGGTTTTGTGGCCAAATCAAATAACTAGACTAATAATGGGAATAAAAGGGTTGATAATAACAAAAAGTTTGAAAACATTATCAATGTTAGTAATAACAGAGGTCCTAATCCTAACTTGCTTTGGAAACAATAGTACTTCATTATCTTTCACTAATGAACAGATAATGAAATTGATGAATCTCATCAATGAAGTACCTTCTGGGACTATGCAAGCCAATATGGCACGTAGGGCCAGTTTCTTTAACAGTAATGTGTTTTTCAATATAAATTTCAAAATATTTTTAATAGTAACTATGTGATTTGTAAAATCACTATGGGCTGGATTATAGATTCTGGAGCCAATCAACATATGACTATTTCTACTATAAACATGTTTGGGATTATTGACATATCTGATCTAAATTTAATAGTGGGTCATCCTAATGGAACCCTTGCTAAAATAAAATATGTTGGTAATTTTATATTATCTAAAAATGTTGTGTTGTTTGATGTGTTGGTTGTTCCAGAATACTGTGTTAGTCTTCTGTCTGTTAATAAACTCATTAAAGATAGCAGATTTTTGCTGGTTTTACTGAGTCTAAGTGCTTGATAACACCCAAATTATACATGTTTCGGTGGCGTTATTTATTCATATTTTATCATTTCTCGTGAACTTTCGATACTTAATAGCATGATTTGCTTGTAGGTTCACTTGAAGACATTCCGAGCTCAAATTAAAAAAAAGATCAAATACGTATACACTTTGGAAATCAAGATACAAGAAAAAGATAAAGTCTCAAGTTGCAAAGTGCAAATGTGCGCCGCACTTGTCAATTGTGCGTCGTACTTCTCGTCAAAGTTAAGGAATTAAAGACTTAGTCAAAATAATGCATTAACTCCCTAAGTACGCCGCACTTACAAGATTGTGTGTCGCACTTCCTATCTGGCTACGAAGAGTAAATGAAGTCATAAATACTATTGCATTAATACCCTAAGTACGCCGCACTTCTTCAATAAACATTAAATTACCTTCGCATTTAATCACCAAGTACGCCGCACAATTTATCTTGTGCGCCGCACTTTCACCCTGAAATCAACCTATAAATAGAGCCAGATTCTCACATATTTCATATCATCTAATACAAACAACAATCTCCTAAAATCCTTCCCAATCCTTCTCCAAGCATAAACACAACACCCTTTGAAGAATCAAGATCAGACAACCAAGAACGAAGAAGAACACCATACTAGTTTAGTGAAATAATAAAGTTTCTTGTTGAATCAAGTTATGTTATGAACTACATAGCCATGAGAGGCTAAATCTCTCATGACTACTCGGTGAAGTTATGATAATGAATAAGTGTTTGGTATGATTGTGATCTCTTTAATCTCAAGCTTATGTTGCGCCCCTATTATATCTTATCTTATCGGTTTTGCTTATCAACTTAGATTATATAATCATATCGGTATAGGTCGAAAGATCCGTTATGATCTATATGGTTTTAAAGATTTGTCTATGGTCTTTATCGTCTGTGTCGAGAAATCAACTTTCGTAAATTGATAAACAAAATAAGTTTTGATATAATAAGTTATCTGGATCATTTGAGTGACACATCTGGTGTAGCCAACTAAATATAAGTCTTAAATTAATCAAGTTAATTTGTGAAAACGTTTTCTGAAGAGAAATCCTTTTTATAAGTTAAAATTCCATCTTCGAGGTCTTAATCATTACCACTACTTATAAATTATTTTCATCTATCCGAGTAATCATCTTTATTATCACTAGTAAAACAAAAGTTATTTTTAAAATTGTTAAAGTTTATTTTCTTTCTGATTATTCTAATACTACTTAAATCCCTGTGGACGACCTGATCTTACCTAAAAAGATTATACTATATATGTGGGTTCCCTATAATAAAATTAGAATTTTCAGTCATTATAAATTTAAAGCTTTTGAAACACATCAAAGTTTTTGGCCCGTTACCGAGGATTTTTAAGCTATTCTGTAGTCAACTCTGGAAAATTACTTTAACTCCCCCTCTTTTCAAAAATCGCCGCACAGTTTTCTGGCAAACTGACCCAAATAATTTCTCCTTTGGATGCATACACGTGCTTCCAATTCTGAACTTGTTGAACCGTTACCCGAACCTGAACGTACTCTGAATCGAAGACTTCGTTGACGAAACAGAAGAGTTTCATACAATCAAAGAAACAATCCACCTCAATATCCGAGAATTGTTTATCCGCTAATTCTCAACATCAATTACTTCCGTCACTTTCTTGATATTCTTCGAAATTACGATCCAATGGATGATGAACCCATGTGGGTTGCTGGCCGTGTTGTCGCTTCGACTCCCGCATCCGTAATCACTATTCCTGAAACAGTAAACGAATTTTCCATTAAAGGTAACCACTTAACTCTCGTCAAAGGAAACCAATTTGATGGTAGAACCAAAACCGATCCTCATAAACACATTCTTGAATTCCTCAGAATCTATGATACGTTTAAATACAGAGATACCGAGAATGAAGCTGTCTGCCTAATGATGTTTCCCTTATTGCACTGGAGAAGCAAAAACGTGGCTGGACAAACTCAACGAAGGAACTATCAAAACATAGGATGAACTTCGAACCGCTTTCATTAGCCGATTCTTTCCCCCAGCTCTTTTCAATCGACTCCTTGGAGAAATTCGTGCTTTTTCTCAACATGAAAATGAATCTCTAACTGATGCTTGGCTTTGTATGAAGGAAATGCTCAGAAATTGCCATTGTCATAATCTGTCCAAGGGCAATATTATCAAAATCTTTTATCATGGTCTCAATGAAATAACCCAAGAAGTTCTAAATGCCACAGCTGATGGTATTTTCCTTTATAAAACACCAAATCAAGCTTATCAGCTTCTCGAAGATAAAGTCTTACTCAAGCTCGACTGGGCTAAAAATTAAAAAACCAAATCATCTCTTAAGAAAACCGTTGCTTTCACCAATGAAGGTAATAGTAATTCCGATATTGATAAAATTATGGCCCGAATGGATGCCATGAC
The DNA here is from genome assembly GCA_026074375.1 of Tanacetum coccineum. NCBI lineage: Eukaryota > Viridiplantae > Streptophyta > Magnoliopsida > Asterales > Asteraceae > Tanacetum > Tanacetum coccineum. Next base: position 48,716 of record BQNB010014773.1, on the reverse strand, counting down.
CGTAAAAATAGATGCTCGGTACAAAGAACTCCAATCTCGTGCTAAACAACCAACACTCGATCTTGACGATGATGACATACCTATGTCCCGTGAAGAAGAAGCTAAATTCATGCAAACTTTTCGTAAGACTCGTTTTTACAATGATTGCCCCGACCGAGACTCGAATCATGATAATTGGCATTTAAGCGGACGGAATGATTACAATCGAGACAACTACCGATCTAACACCGATGATAAATCCTATGATCTTCAAAGACAATTCAACAATTTCATGAAATATCAGGAATCAACCAACGCTTTTGTCAAAGAAACATTCCTGGATCTCAAAACTCAACTAAAAAAAGTAGCCAAAAATCATCAAGCTTCAATTCAAAACCTTGAAACTAAGTTCGACAGACTCGCTGACAAGCAATCCGATCGACCTTCTGGATCTCTTTTGAGCAACACTCAACCAAACCCACGAGGTAGCAACTCTAAAGCTTATCAAGCACCGCAATCTCGTAATGAGCATGTGAATGCCGTATTCACCCTATGATCCACCAGATAACCCGGATGATCAACAAAACAATTCTGAAAACCCTATCAACTTTGATAGCGATGATGAAAATTAAGAACCAACACCACAACCAAAAACTCAATCTTCGAAACCAGACAAAGAAACGCCGTTACCAAAACCATACAAACCAAAAATCCCATATCCTCAACGCCTTAGAAAAGAAAAAATGGAGGCCCAATACGGAAAATTCCTCGACATGATTCGAGCCGTCTGAATCAATGTGCCTCTTGTCGACGTTTTATCCGAAATGCCTAACTATGGCAAATTTCTCAAAGAACTCATAAGCAACAAGCATAAGATCGGAAAAATTTCTGCCGCTTTCCTAAGCATTGAAAGTTTCGCCATTCTTTAAAATAAAGTTTCACCCAAACTTGGAGACCCAGGAAGTTTCCTTATTCCATGCAACTTTAATAAAACTTTCTCATGTAATGCTTTAGCCGACCTTGGTGCTAGCATTAACCTTATGGCATATTCCTTATATGCAAAACTATCTCTCGAAACTCTTAAACCTACTAAAATGAGCGTAAGATTAGCGGACAGATCATTCCAATACCCTGTTGGAATAGCTGAAAATATGCTCGTTGAAGTTGGTAAATTCACCTTCCCTGCTAATTTTGTTATTCTCGAAATGGAAGAAGACGGCAAAGTTCCTCTCATCTTGGGACGACCGTTTCTTCACACTGCTGATGCAGTAATACGAGTTAAACAGAAACAACTCAATCTTGGAGTTGGAACTGAACGAATGGTCATTAATATCGACTCTGCCATTAAACACTCTTATTCAAACGATGATACCTATTTCAGTATCGATGAAATCTTAAAAGAAGATTTTGATGTTCTTCTTGACGAAGGAAGAAAAATCCTCCATTCCATCGAATGAACCCTTCTCGAAGAAGAAATCTTTTCTGAATTCGATAAATTCATAGCAATGACTGCCGATGAAAATTATGACTCTGAATCCGACACAGAAGAACCACCATTTGAGAAAATCACCATCAACACAGATTATAAAATCAAAACATCTCTCGAAGAACCTCCTACAGATCTCGAACTCAAACCTCTTCCTAATAACTTGGAATATGTATTTTTGGAAGAACCCTCTTTTCTTCCTGTGATCATATCATCTCAACTCTCTTATCAAAACAAAAGCAAACTTGTATCTGTCCTTAAAAAAACATAAAGAAGCCTTTGCCTGAAAACAACAGATATTCCTGGTATCTGCCCATCATTCTACAAACATAAGATACAACTTCTGGATGATAAGAAACCAGTTGTCCAAAAATAAAGAAGGTTAAATCCAAATATGCAAGAAGTTGTTAAGAAAGAAATCATGAAACTCTTAGATACCGGTATAATTTATCCAATTGCTGATAGTCATTAGGTTAGTCCTATTCATTGTGTGACAACCGTAATTTGAGCAGGTTAGTTTATATCATTAGATGCGGCTAAGAGTTCATTTTATGTGATTAGGTGTGGTGCTATGTGATTTTATGTGTGCTAAGTGGGTTAAGTAATGTGCGTAATATCATTTGGAGGTGTGTGGGCATCTCATTTTGTGTGTGTTTGTGTTTGGTGATGAGTATTTCATTTGTTCACGTTTAGTGATAATGGAAAGGAATGGCGTATTGCATGCAATGCTACGTCAATAGTTGGATGATTTAGTGATAAGTGTTTATGAGAAATATGGCATTTTAGAAATGAAATAAGTGAGTGAAATATAAAAGTTTGTAGCAAACTTTCTAAAAATAAAAAGTGGTTTGGTAGAATGAAAGTTATATTTAGAAAGATTAGTAAGTAGCGTTTAAGTAAAAAGGTTTAATCAAATTAGCTTAGGTTTTTATAAAAACTTAAGGAAATAAAATAAATTAGTTAATTAATAAATTAATTAAAAAAATATATAATATATATATTTATTAGGGTGCGTCCGATTTTGGGTTTAAAGAAAAAAATATTTTTTTACTAAGCTTATTTGAGTTGGGCTAGGACTTGAAGAAGATAGATATAAAATCAAACTTGGCCCATTCTTTTCCCCTCTTCTTGTTGCCATACGATTTAAGTTCCCAAAACCCTAAGGAAGACAAAAATTTTAATCAAGAAATCTAGGTGTTAGATCGTGTTAATTCAAGTAAGATCGTTAGGTATGTTCTTCTTCTTTGTTTATTCTTTTAATTCATGTAACATAATTTATGATGGACCTAAGGTTTGCATAAAATATAGAATATTAATGATAATTAATGATGCTAGAATGATTAGGTCTTGATTAGGGTCATGATCATTCAATTGGTTAGGTTAGATTTGCGTTAAAAACTTGATTTAGGGTGAGCAGAATTTAGGGCTGTGTTCACGAGTGAATATCTCCATGATGGTAATAGGTTTTTGAGTGTTTCTGGACTCTAAACAGTAGCTCATTGAATATACTTTCCATAAAATCTATCCTCGAAAGTTTTTAAGGTCGGGAAGTCATTCAAATATTGGTTACACTAAAAGTTGTCAAAACAGTAAATACGGGTCAGATTTAGATTATGCTTAGGAGGGTAAAACCCTAACTTAAAATTCGAATTAAGCTTAGCCCTTCTACAGTAGTTAAGTTCCATATGTCTATGGATAATACTGTAAAAATTAGCCTCTGAAAGCATGTCTAAATATGGTAGTTAGGGTGATATATTTTAGTGTGCAATCAGATCCGAATTAGGACAGTTTTGAAGTTTGATTTTATTTGAGGTAGTTACACATGTAAGTAATACTTGGGAATCATAAGGTAATTAATATACTCATAAATGAACATGGATGATTTTTGGTATAATTTATGAAGGTCATTAAGTAAGGGTTTTGGGTACGTAAAGAGACACTAAAATTCTGCAATTCTGAGTTAATTGTATGTAGCTAGTGTAAAGTGTTAATAAGATGGTTAAGGTTGGGCATGGTGTCAGGGTGACCCATGATGGGTAACTAAACCCTTAGACATCCATCATATGTGTGTTACATGGACTAGAGCTTTTAGCTTGGTCGCGTGTAACCATGTTTATTTATTTGTATAGTTGCGTGTAGAGATTTGGAAGCTGCGTTTGAGCATTCAGGTGAGTTTCATAGCCCCTATTTTCTTATGATTTATTGGGGTGGAAATGATGCAAAGTGTTTGGAAATGTTTTGATTACTGTGATAATGTGTTGTCAAAGATGCATGGATTATACGTGACTATTGTATGTTGTGTGCTACATGTTTGTGATGTGATATTAAGAATTGTGAACTAAGTCAGGGGGGATCACCTGCGGGTATCCATGGCCTGTTTAGTGGATGGTATTGTGGCTTAGCGGATAGGAAGGTTACTTTTAGAGTATCCATGGCCTAGGCTAAAGGGGTAACCACAGGGACATTGGTGCGATATGAGACGTCTTGTAGTCGTTTTCCGGTTATTTGTGTGATTGATTGGATTTGCATGTTAGCCTGTATGGTAGTTCATTTATTGTCCTGCAATGTTTTCTTTATTATCACAGTAATTTACAATTGGATTTGATTTTCGTGTCTTAAACCTATGACTCTCACCAACTTTATGTTGACGTTTTTTAAGCATCATTTTCAGGTGAGTATCGTGATGATAAGAAGGATGTTAAGAAGAGTGGCTAGAGAGACCTAGGCATTGCTTGTGGAGTTATCTTTTCTAGTCTTTTCATTTATGACATTTGTTTTGCTTGATACTTGTTTGTTAGAGATTGTTAGTTTTCGGATTATGTTGTTTCGTGTACGACATTACTTTAGTAATGCAAGACTCCTTTATCTTGTGTTGGGTATTGTCATGACACATAGTGTCCATTTGATCATCTCATTCATTTAGATTTCTCTATAGTAGACACCATTGTGTTGTGATGATATCCATGATGTTACGCCTCGTGTTTCCACCTAGGCGGGGTGTGACAGATTGGTATTAGAGCCTTTGGTTATAGAGAAGTAGGTGGTTGAGCCTAGACTATAACCTAAGGGTCCTTCATGTAGATGCATTTAGGGCTTAAGTGTTTGATGCTATAACTGCTATGCTTCCCCTCTATTTTTGCATAGCTTATATATCTCGTATTTTGCTAAGTTGTCATTGAGTTATTTTGCCTACCTTTATCTGGTATGATATGTATTACTTTCTTAGTATTTTAGCTATGTTTTTTCCCCACCCGTAAGAAGTCTCATTGGGGAACCGTTTTCTCAACTGGACTTAAGCGTTATAAGGATCCATAAAATGAGCCTCTTGTAGAACCGAAGGAGATAGGATAGTTGATCGTTTGTCGGATGCGCGTAGTAGGGCTGGACCCGCAGAGTCAGGTGATTCTTGCAGAGGTAAAGTCAAACCCAAGCGAGGCCCAGCATAAGTTTATCCCGTCCTTTACCTCGTCATGTTGTTATTGATTATTTCTTTCAGATATTTCGTATTTTGGGAGTTGTTGCGAGATTTTCGTTCCTTTATGTCGTTTTGATTTTATTTTGATATAAGTAAGTAGTTAATTGATGGAGCATCCTTTATGTGTTAAGTTGGAGTGGTTTAAGATGTGTAATGTGGTATATGTGCTCATATGTGAATTATGATTGAAATGGGTAATCTTAGAAGTAAGTACACGTGTGAAAGGAGGCACTTATAATTATGGTGGCCAACATAATTATAAAGGCATCACACACGTAGACTTGTGACCATGATTGCATTTATTTATGTTTGGTTGTAAGGTGGTAGTGTAATATGTTTTCCTTTTTGATATGTGTATTCATGATAAAGATGGTGGTATGGGTAGAGAATTTTTCTCTTACCCTAGTGTAATAGTTAATTGAGTTGAGTTGTATAGATAGTAAGTTTGCCCTTCTATCTAGTAATTGCGGATACCTAGTATTGCTATTATAGAGGTTGCTCGTTTGCTCGGTTGTTTGTTCGGATTTTCTAAGTCTAAGCTTAGCATCCCTTCATCGTACTTCGTTATTTTTCCATTCTACATCTTGATGTATATTGGTCGTTCGGATCTGCTCTTTCATATATAGGCGTGTTTCGTTTGTTCTTTCGTTGCATTGATTACTCATATGAGTATCAAACGTTTCTTTTAAGCACTAATTGTTCCTAACATATTAGTGTGTATCATTACTCACTTGATTGTATATCCCTTGGTTTTCGTAACCCGTTGGCGACGTGTTAGTATCGACGCTTTTAGGTTTGCTTTGTCGATCGTTATTTGGATAAGACCTTACGTTTTCTTTTGGGTACGTAACGCCTTGCATGAGTTTTCTTGTACGAGTTTGTTTGATTTTATTTTGAGTATATGGTTCCTGGTATTTTCTTTCGTTTTCAAACAATCGAATTATGTCAGAGTCTGTACGGTGTTTTACGATGCCTTTTGGTATTATGGTGTCCTGTATAAAATGATCTTTGTAAATAGATTTTATTTTATTATAAAAAAACAGGTTTAAAGTAATTCATAGTAGTAAGGTACGATACACCATTAGATAACCATCTCTAGATTTTTATGACACCCAGAATGAATTTTTCAAAGATTACATTTAAGACAATTCATTATTATTTAAAATGATTTTATACTTAAAGTGATTTTCTTAATTTAAATTGATTTTTATAAAAACAATATTTAATTTGGTCTTTCGAGTAAAGTCGATAATTGGTATAAGAATTTTCGTCTTTCGTATTGATATTTTTTTATGTGTTCATTTGTCATGGTACGCCTGTTGATTTTCTTTCGTTTACGCTTTCACTCGGTGCATATACGTATCCTTTCTTTCAAAGGACGCTTGTTCAT
>BQNB010014773.1:0-36115 GCA_026074375.1 Tanacetum coccineum | reverse complement strand
TTTGGTCCCTAATATCTCATGGGTCCAAAGTTGTTAGTGCTAAACATCCCTTGCATTTGATGAAATTGGTTGGGATGTGGGAATGGAAGACACATTCCCCATGGCATGTAACTTTGACGTTGGAAATTGTTCCAAGTTACAGAAAGGCCACGAGGTTGATTTTGTTGACCAATGTTTCTTTTTGAATGCGGTGTTTTAGGACGATAATATTTATTGATGACTCTTCTAGGTGGTGGAGTTTTTGATCTAAAATTAGGTTTTGAAAATCCAACTCCAGGTTTTAACAATGGCTTATAAAATTGTTTAACTTCATTATCACTAGCAACGAGAACTTTGACATTGTTTACTATTATGTGTTTTGGTCTAGGACCCAGAATAGATTTTTGAAAAGACACACTTTTCTCAGATCCAGGCGTGGCTGCTGGCGGCGGTCCCATAATTGCTTTGGGGGCCGCCTGCATACCAAGGGGGCTGTCCATATTTATGCGACCTCCATTAGAGGATGCCTTTTTCTGAGCTTTCACAAATTTTATTTCCTTAGTTCCACTAGATGATGCTTCAAATGAATTAAACCCTAAACCTAACTTTTCACCGGAGGGTTTTTGATTATTTAACATTTCATTTAAGCAATGTGTGCTCTTTTCAAACTTGGTTAGTTTAAGAGCTTCCTCTTTAAGCTTTTTATTTTCAAATTTAAGCATATGACATTTTACACATTCGAGATCAACTTCCTTGTTTTTCTTGAGTGTAGACACTTTTTCTTTTAGAATACTAATTTCCTTTTTAAGCTATCTCTAGTGGCTTTTAGTCTTTTATTTTTAGTGATTATCTTTAAACTCATTTTGCATAGTTTGTCATATTCATTATCTAATACTACATCATCCATTGACGAGTTTTCATCACTAAAGTAAGAGGATTCAGAACATACCTCACTTGATGCTTGAGCTACTAGACACGTTTCGTTATTGACTTTCTCATCATCTTCTTCACCGCTATTACTCCAAGAACCACCAACAAATGCTCTTTGGTTCTTGTCTTTCGGGGGTTTTGGACATTCTCCAATAAGATGATTCGGGTCGCCGCATCTAAAGCATTTTTTATCACTTTTACCGTTCTTGTCATCACGGCTTCTTTAGAATGTCTTTTTGTCATTCCGAGGTTGTCTCACGAATCTACCTCTTCTCTTAAAGAATTTCTTGAAGTCTCTTACCGCCATGGTGTATTCTTCATCTTCCTTTTCGGAAGTAGAACACACTTCATCACTATATTCTTTCTTAGCCTTTAAAGCAAGAGATTGCCTTTCAACTTTTGCTTTGACTATTTCGGAATCTTTCTTGATGATCATTTTGTGAACTTTGAGGTTCCCGATGAGGTCATCAAGAGATAGTGATGTTAAGTCTTTGGAATTTTCAATTGTCGTGACCTTTGCTCTCTATTTGGGATTAGAGAGCCCTAAGAAATTTCCTAACTTAGTTCTCTTGCTAATAACCTTCCATCAAGGAGCTTTTTAGACAAGTAATAATAGTATTAAAATCTAGCAAAAGCATTATATATATATTCGTCTTCGAAAATGACAAATTGTTTATATGTTGTTGATACCCAAAAGTCGATCTTGTTACTTTGACTTGATAATACATTATGTGGTGATTAACAATGTTTTTTCCAAATTTCTTTTGCCGGTAATACACATGAAAATCTTTCATATTGCTTTTCTAGACAAAGCAGTATAAATAACTTTTTGCTTCAATTATTTTCGTGATCTCTTTTTAAGTTCATGCTTTTGTTTTTCAAAAGGATAACCTAATCTAATTTGGTTTCCGATTTTGTTGAATTGGGTTGAAAATCACACCGTTGGTAATAACAATACCAAAGAATCTAGATCTTTGATTTAACATATGTCGCGAATCTATGTTTCCAATAAATAAAACTATCACTTTTAAACTAGTGGTGGTCTTTACAATAATTGCCCTTCAAGATATTTGTCAAAATCCAGATATCGATCCAAGCTTTAAATACATATATTTTAAAGATCTTGAGTACCTAGGCTCCTTATACCAATTATGGAATAACAGAAGGTGGGGGATTGAATAGTTTACAGGTTCGTTTAGGTTTTAAAAACTTTTCTTACAAAATATGTAGATTCGAGTTGTATGTTTAACCAATCCACAATATGAACAACCAATATATAACAATCAAAACAAAAGCTAAATAACAATGACAATAATATGAAGAGATAAGGAAAGGAACAATCAAACCAAGACACCAAGATTTATAGTGGTTCGGCTACGAAGCTCTTCTTCGCCCTACTCCACTCCCCGAGTATCCTACTCAAGATTTCATTATGTCAACAAGCTCCCTTCATGCGGAGAAAACCGTTTACACATCGCTTACGTTATTTTTCGACACTAAGCTAAATGTCGAGTCCTAATATTAGCTAGAACCAATCTACCACTTCACAATCAATACACAATCATTAGATCTACACTATCAGATTTACACACTATCCGAATCACACAAATACACAAGATACTTACAATAGTGATTTGGTACTTAGAAGAAAATAAGAGAGATCACTAATCAACACTTCGTTTCTTGACGAATACGAGTGTTCTTCTCTTGCACTTGAATGAGAGGGATGAGATGAGAAGAAGAGATTAGATCACTTGAAACAAGTACAAGAGATGTTAGTGATCAAGATATTTAGTGAGGGAAAGAAGGTTTTTAGAGAGAGAAAGAAGTGTGAGAAAATTCGTGCAAAGAGGTCTGATTTTCAGCAAGGGATGGAGCAGTATTTATAGGCAGGAAAATCCAACGGTAACTGGCGGCGGTCTCGACGGTCCCAGATATATAAAGGGGCCGCTAGGCCTATAAGGGGGCCGCCAGGTAGACTCCTCTCTCTTTTTTGTCTTTTTGTGAGGAAGGTTGTATCTGGTATAGAAGCTTCCGTTTTGGGAGGAAAATTTGAATTTCAAATTTTAAGTTTTTAATAAAACTTTTCTTTTAATTAGAAAATATTTTGTATAATTAATTTTGTGAAAATCTTTTGTAAAAATGTAATAGATAAGAGAAAAATATTTTCTTGATCACTAATCATGCTTAATGATTTGTTTGTTCATAGCTTAAGTGATTACTAATCTTAGAAATGGAATTTTACGATTAATAATGTGTAAACGTTTAATTTTATCGTAAACGTTTTTACATTTTGTTATTATCAAAACATTGAGAGGTCGAAAAATATAAATAACGTTTTTAGACATTATTTGTATTAACAATATATATACACCTAGGAGATGAGAGTATCAAATGCATTATTATGTGAGATGCTGGTTTTATGTTTATGTGCTTGAAGCTGTCAAATGTGTATTGCCGAACATGTTTTGGAATGGATTTTTTATACCCATGCTAAATGCCACCTAAAATGTATTGAGTCAAGGTTAAAAGCTTATTTGTTTGAAGAAAAACAAATCACCAGTGTAGGGATATTTATGAGGTGCAATTTGTTAATAATTTTTTGGGTCATTTACCCCCATGATTTTATGCATTATACCTCACATTTTCTTTTATTTTTCTTAAGATACTTAATATTTGGTTTCTAGGTCAAAGACTATGCATTTGCTGGAATTAGGTATGATTTGAGCTCATTTGGGTCGAGTATGGAACAAATAGACAAAAATTTAAATTCGTGACTAGGATAGCTGACGGTGTCATCAAAAGTGCCTAGAAAGTAAAATTTTCATATTTTTTATGAGCGACCACTCTGTGGAGACGCCGTCACCCTCCATAGCTTGACACTATCACCTTGCCATTGTGACGTCGTCACGTCTACAGCTTGACGTCGTTAGCCCGATTCAGTAGACAAAACCTTAAGTCGAAGAAGGCGAGCTGACAATGTCAACTCCAATTTCCTATATACATTTTTTGTAAATTTTTCATAATTCGTGTGCAAACTTAAGGATACAAACCCTACCAAATTTTTATATGCTTTTTAGCTATTTTCTTCATTGTAACTCAAGTATAACATCAAGATAAGTTTATTCATTAATCATTTAGTTATGTTTATCACTTGTTGCTTGATTATGTCTAAACTTGTTTTTTGTACGTTATGCTAGCCTATATTTCTTAGTATTTATCTAGAATTGCATGGAAATTGTTATTAGTTGGTTGTGTTTACTGATTTTTTTTGTTGGTGATTATGCTTATTTATTGATTGCAAATTAATTAGATCTTCAGTGGTGATAATAATGCGATAAATTATTATTGTCGGACTAAGAACCACACAAACCTTAGAGTTTGCTTAGGTTACTGGCCTTGCTGATTCACTTATGGTTCTTTCATCATGTTCATGTGCAAAACGTAGTGAGCGGATGGCGGTGTTGGATTGCGAGACGTCAACGGGCAGGATAGATAATCGTAGTGATTAGTTATAGGAGTTGGTCCATGGTACTAGGCTAGTTGGTACATAGTGTAGGAGTTAGATCAAGGCAAAACACTAATCTAGAAACATCCTCAACAACCACCATAGCTAGTTAATAATAAGAAGTAATACATCATAGATAAATACATTTTTCCAATTTATAAGTTTACACAACAATTTACTTTTCTTGCATTCTAAATTCATTGCGTTTTAGGTTAATATTAATATTAGTTTAAAAACAAATATCTCAAAACCCCAATATTTTATTTGATTTATATTAAAATACACAAAAATACTAAAAAATAATCTTCTTTAATTCTTTTAGATCATTTCGTCATACTCTACGAGCCTACTTCACTATTCTTTTAGAGAACGAGCAATACATCAGACTTTCCTTTACTACACTACAACGAGAAGGTACACCGCCTCACGGTTTATAAAGCTTGCTTAGCAATCAACGCACATCATGAGCAATTGATTTAACATTGTTAATAGCATTTTGAGGAAAATCTTGATAGTTTCACGTTTCCAACCCATGATATGGAAAGAGAAATTATAGTCTTGTTATTTTTTATGTTAGAGTATGGAAATTAAAAGATCGCACTTTTTAAGCACTTGAGTCAAAAAATGTGCATAACAAAGAACCTTTCATCAAATTTACCTCGATCATTGTTAAATCAACATTAACTTTTGAAGACCTCACATTGTATTTTTTATCCGGGACTCTCTGAAATCTACTGATCATATCTAATAAGTCATCAGAAATATAACATGGACCAAACTAGATATCCTGAAATTCATGTGAATGGAAGCTGAGATTTGCAAAAGTGGTCCAGTAGAACATTAATGAACTTTTAGAATTTCCCTTTTTGCAAGGAAAAAGGGGCGTATGTGGTTAATGGAAGTATTATAATTAGTTGGATTTGTGAACATTATAGTTCCATTTTCAAAAGTATGACCACAGCCATAATGTCCTATAACTCCTTGACAGTTGACTCCTTGTGAATGCTACATTTGGGGCTAACAGTAATCACATGCCTACGAATACAAGCAAATACAGCTTGCTTCACCGTTTTTTAAATCTAAGTAAACTACGATATATGTGATCAACATTGATATCACATGAAGACACTTTCCAAGTTTCCATCAAAAAGAGAAAATATAAAATAAGAAATTTAAAATACATGTACTGATGTACAAGCGAATATATATATTATTGAATACCCATATGCCATCGTCGGTAAAAACTATTACTTTCGTAACTTGCTTTACCATTTATGTCTACACTGACGATACTTTATCATTCAAGTGTTAGGTACGTAGCTAGATAAACATGTGCTAGTGACCACTTTGTTGTGGTGATTAAACATCACAAACCTCACGTGTATCGTCCACAAGTCGAACCAACTAGTGGTGCAAAAAAATCGGTTAAAACCGGTTTTCGGTTATTAGAAAACCGGTTTTAAGAAAAACGGTTTTTCTAATAACCGGTTTCGGTTTTTTCGGTTTTTCCGAAATCGGTTTTTTTCGGTTATAAATGTTCGGAATCGGTTTTTATACCGGTTCGGTTTTTTTCGGAATTTAAAACTTCGAACATTTATTTAATAAACTTGTTAATTATCAAACATTTAATTAAACAATACACCGGAAACATACTAAACAAATACAATCATAACTTTTTATTTGCACCGGAAACATACTAAAAAAATACAATCATAACTTTTATTTAAACAATACAATTATACAACTAAAAATATATAAATACTAATACATTTCGAGCTTCGGCATGGCCATCACCCGAAAACATATTAGTGTACTCAAGTAGTCAAGTATGTCGAGCTTCGGCATTGCCATCACCCGTTATACTCAATCCATTAAATCTTCCAAAAAATCTTCTACATCTACGTGTTCAATATCTAAGTCTTCAAACTCACCTTCATCTAATTCGGTATTCGGAGGTGATATCCCTAATTCAACTTCTTCTCTTGCTATAGTTTCTTCAACGTCTTCTAATATCGGACCTTCCAACGATGTTTCATGTTGTACCCTATCTACTCCGTCCAAATAATCTTTCAAACATACACATACTTCCACGGATTCGGGGGTTAGTCTTGACCTTCTTTCCGATATAATTCTACCGCTAATAGAAAAGGCCGATTCGGAAGCTACCGTCGAAGCTTGGACCGTTAATAAGTCACGAGCCATAGCGGATAAAATTGGAAATTGGATTTCCCTTTCTTTCCACCAAGCCAAAATGTCAAAGTTTGTAAACTCTTCGGGCCTTAAAGTTATTAAAAAGTTTGTAGCCATATATTGTCCCAACTCGCTTGTTGGGGCCGATGTTCGTTGACGCTTTGTAGCGTCTTCAAATAAACTATTATAAAGGTTTATATTAATGTCACTTGCCATTCGGGACGATCCGGCCCGCATTTGATCAACAATTGGGTTTTGTATTTGACCATATTTTGTTGCATAAATTCCAAATAATTTTTTAAAGTTATCGTTAAATATAAAAATTTGGGAGTTTATATAGTTGGGGTCGGGGTTGTTTTCATTATTCTTTGGATATGTACAATCATCCAAAAAATAAATCATTTTTTAATATTATAATTGTTAACAATCGTCACATTATCCTTTTTATACATTAGAGTGTGCGTGTTTTTTTTGTAATATGCTCGTAGTTTGGCTATTTAGTGGTCGATTGCATCTTTAATGTTGTGTTTCTTGGTGTACGTGGTGTTGTTAGTTGGGTCGCGTTTCTTTTTGGGTTGTAGTAGATTTGCTGACCCGGTTCGTTACAAACTATGCACCGGGCTCTTCGATAGAAACTAGGCGGGAACATACACTTGGCTTCTTGAGCATATACGTGTCTACAGCTGGGGTTTGGTGTCAGATGCTCATGGTGTTAAAATGCATACAACTCTCATTTTTTTTCTTTTCTCCTTTAGTAGTTCTCTCTAATTTTGGGGACTGTTACAACCATATCTTCGTTACAAACTAGGTCTGAGCATGCGTCTTCTTTGGGTTTATGTTTAAATATATACACTGTGATGTTGGTTAGATTTGATGCAGGGGTGGTTGTTTAGTAGTTTTGGTGGTTTGGAGAGTTACATAGAAGTTTGTGTTGGGTTTGTGCTATTGCCATACGAATATTTATACGATTAGAAATACGTGAGCCTACGGGGTCACACACGTTATACATTTAGGTATCATTCTATTAATTTTAATAATAATATAATTGTATATTTATTATTTATATTAATATATGATTCGACGAATGAACATTAACAGTCGTTAATTACTTAATTAATTGTAACTAACCAATAAAGCTTTTTAATTGATGGGTAATTAAATGTAATTAACCATAAATAATTAGAAAAGTCAAAAAGCCAACCCCAAGGGGTGTTGGACTTTATTCGACTGGTTAGGAGGCCCAATAGGGGAATGAGTTGGGTTTTGAGCTATCTTTTCGTACAAGGAATGTAGTTTAGGTAAACCCTAAATCCATATATAAGGAGGACCCTAGAGCTCATAATTCTAATCCCTTGTCTCTCCTCTCTTATGTTCGATAGCAGAAGCAAAACCCTAGGGGATTTCTGGTTTTGTTTATTAGTGTTCACATATTCGTTGGTCAAGAACTAGCATTCGGGTGATACTGCTTTACGTGTAGTGTATGAACTTCGTGGAGGTTACTTACTTTAGTAACTAGAAGTAGTTTTCGGTAAAGCACATTTATTACACACGTGCGTGTACTTCAAGATCCTCGTTCTTCACTAGCTTGATTGCTAACGATATGTTATCTTATTTATGTTTTATGTGTTAATTATATATGCTATATGAATCGATCCGCTGCGTAGCTCGTCGAATATTATGTGTAATATTATTTGTTATTAGATAATAATTTCCAACAGTGGCATCACGAGCCAAATCATATAGCGTAGTAATTACATAAAAACGTAAATATATGTAAAATATGCGCTCCATATGTGTTATTTGTTGCCTTTTTATGTGAAAAATATTTTAAGAAATTATTTATCGAAATAATCTTGCTTAAAATTAGTCACATAATTATGGTAATAATATATAGGATATATTTTACATGAATCTTCTAAAATATTATGTAAAATCTTGCTCCTATATATGTATAATTGTTGCCTTTTATGTGAAAAATATTTTAGAAAATTATTTATAAAATTGATCACATAATTATGGTAATAATATATAGGATATATTTTACATAATCTTTTAAAATATTTAAAATTGTTTTATTTACGTTTTAGATTTGCAGTAAATATTTGTTGCTTATTTATCTTGTTCATAAATTGTCAATCATTGATTACATGAATATAACACATGGTTTAGTAAGCTTAAATATTTATATGCATGGGAATTTGTTATGTGCATTATTTAATTGCAATATTCGAGAAGACCCTTTGTTGAATTAACTGCATAACTGATTCTAGTTTAGTATGATTAATTTTGTTCAATATGTTTTGCATGTTTTATATTTATGGCAATTTTTATTATTATGCAAAAACGATTTTCAAAATTAATATGGACTAAAAGTACATGATTTTTATTGTGTGTATATTGATACATACACTTTGCAAAATCATGGACTATATACGTAAATTTTGTAATTTCATGCAAACGTTTATAACGCATGGGTTTAGTGGTTTCCGCAAGGGAACCCACGACAGAACATGCAAGAATACACAAAATTTACATAAACAGTTTTAACAGTATTTTAAGTATGTCGTTAACCGTTACTAGGGTTTGATTATTTCTCATGGGGAATTAACCTTATCCGTAGTAAGATCTCTTATACTTAGAAATATTGTATATAAATGGCAATCCTAATTTTATAAATGGTATGAAAATTTATAAAATTGAGGGACTTATAGAAAGATTTTAAAACAAACAAAAATGGAAAGGTTTTAAAATAAACTAGTGTCATAACGTTGTATGCATGCTTCCTTATACACAAATTTTGGTAACGCAATTTTATCAATTTATACCCTTAAAGTTAAGTCACTTGGCATCCAAGTATGAAATCACTTGAGTTTGTTCTTTTACTCTAATACAGTCTTAGGTGAATTTGCAAAACAAGGTAATATAACAATCGTATGGTCAGACCCGAGACTGTAAATTTACAGATTGAGTATTAGACGACTTATATCAAGTATGGTTGGTCAGACCTTCGACCCGAGTCACAAGATGGGGTGAAACATGCTATTTGACACTATAATTCTGGATTATATTGCCTGATGCCCCATAATGGCTAAGAGTTGCACACGTTGGCAATTATCTCCCGGCAGATTACCTTTTGAGTTATATAATTTCTAGTAGATCAACTGCATTAATGGTAGAACGTTAAGTTGGATCTTAGACCCTTGTAAAATTAATTATTTATTTATATAAACATGGGTAGTTAATGTTTAAGGGATGAATTATGGAAAATACTAAAAATGAACTTTGCGAGTTCTTTTAATGTATTTATGCAACGTATACCGAAAACAAAGTTTTGTTCTTACGTGTTGAAGACAAACTGTGTCTATTTTCCTTGGGAAAATAAGACTATTTCCTATACTTTTCACTTATGGAAAAGTTATAATAGGAATGAAAGAATTATCCTAAATTCTAATCGAACTCATACCAAACTTCATGTTAAGTTAATTGGACTTCTTATTCTTTTAAGATTGCTTCAATATCCTTTTTCGATTTTGAAATCTTTGAATTATAATAAGAAACTTGGATAACTAGAAAACTTGCGTCTATAGCTACCAAGAATAAATAATCTTGTAGTAAACAAGACATATTTATGAGATTTGATTGGAAGACGGAAATATCACCGCAATACTGTAAAAGGCAATAACTAGAGAACTCATGTTTATAGCTGTTTCCATAAACCGGTAAGAGTCGCTACACACTCTTGAGGTAAAGTGAGCTGATAAAGGAGGAATTACATGCCAATTTTTCAAGTTAATAAGTAGCTAAGATGGCTAGAACTTGAACACATTTCCTTGAATATCTAAGTACTTTCTTACTAGTCCATGTGACCCACACTAGCAATAATGTGTAGACATTCAAGAATTGGAAAGATGCATAAAGTGCTATTTATTTTTCACTAGTGAAGGAACACTCACACTGTTGTCAGATCTAGTGGGAGACTGGTTCTGAACACTACATAACATCATCTTCAAGCAACCTCCATCGTACCGGTGCGACCACTAAAGAATTGCTTATACACTAAACAGTTGCTGGCTTGGCTTGAAATAATAATTTACTTTCCAAGTGTGAAACATCTTTATTTAGTAAAGAATCGCCATATATTATCATTGATAACTTGTTGCTTTTGAGATGTCGCTTCCGTTTAAAGTTATCCTTGATAGATATGCACGATTACTTACTAATAGATGCAGTTCTATATATATACTAGCTATGAGCTTGACACTTCCATATTATCAATACCAACAAACTAACTAGTATGGTGTTGTTTTATGCAAATAAGTTGTACCCTGCACAAGTGGGAGAAATCTTTATTATGTGTAAGGAACAACTTAGAACAATATGATTAATGGTTACTTGACTGAAAAGTAAAGAAACTATTACTCTACTAAGACTCCTACACATTTAATGTATGTAGCCCTATTTAGAAAACATGTCAAGATAAAAAGGAAGCTACATGATTATGGTTTCTTAGAAATCATAAACATGAAGGTTGAGATTAACTTGAAATTACTATTGAGACCATGATTTGGAACTCATTTCACTTTAGTTTAATAATTTTTATGTCTTTTAGTTAAGACATGTACATTAAGTCTTTTACTTGTGAAAAGACTTATAACGTAAAGTAAAAAGTTATACTTTTATGTCTTCATATTAAAGACATGTACATATAGTCATTGAGTTGGTCAAAGACTTATAACAAATAGTAATGTATTGGATGTTTATGTCTACTTGTTAGTACATACACATTAAGTCGTTGACTTGCTCAAAAGACTTATAAAAGGATGCAATTGGCTTAGTAATACTATTGATACCATTACGTTTTAACTTAAGTTGGTATAATAGGAAAAGCCATAAAAGTATAAGATCAATCTTATTGGAATACCGCATTTTATGGTATGTCCAACAAAGGTAATCAAACTATATATTGATATTGTTTTGATTCATGATGATCCTTAACTTATTTAACTCCTAAAAGAGATCAAGGTTAGATATTTGAGTATGTCATGGATATACCCAATTAGACTCTAACCTATAAGGTAATTAAGATAAATGAGATGAATCTCATCATGTCTTGATTGAAGTTTTAAATTTGATAAACATCTCTTGGAGATTCTTATTGACAAATGTCTAGAACCATTAAGTGTATCTTGGTGGATACCCAAAGGAAACGATGGGATGCCATTTCTACAACCCACACGAGAACAAAGTTTTTGTTGCTCGTCTTGCTGAGTTATTTGGGAATAGTCTCAAATGTACAAGAAGCGAGTGGGAGTCTCACTCTTCTAAAAGCGAGTGGGAGTAGTGTAGGTCTTGAATTAATTCAAGAAGAAGATACATAAACCTTCTAAACGCACTAGCGAATGTCATACTGAGACTAAACATGAAAATGTTGAACCTTACAATGATGTTACTCACATTCATAGATCCGCAAGGACACCTCATGATATGTTTCTATATCAATGGTGAGGATTATGAGTTAGAGAATCATTGTGAACCTGCTAACCATAGGAGATGCATTATTATATCTTGGATTTAGTGAATGAATCAAAGACTATGAATGAAGAGATGCTGTCCTAAAGGAGATAATCATATTCTTGGAATTTGTTTTATCTTTAACCTATCGATTTGATGATGAGGTTTAAATGAGTTTCCTTTTAGAGAAGACTCATAAGGACAATATTTTGTATACATATTTATTGCACATCAAATGACATAAGTGTTTACTCATACTTAAGTAATTGATTATGATTAAAACTTCCTTATTTACAAACTTTAAATATATAAAAATGATTAAATTGTCATACTTATTTCTTGGAAAGAAATATGACAAGTTGGATTTCAAGAACTTTTTATAAATTGATTACCTTGCAAAGATGATATGTAATCAAATAAAGTTTTGTGAATCTAATATAATATTTAGAAAGTATACAAAAATGCAAGAATCCAAGCATGGATTAAAAGTACGCATCTAATGAGCATAATCATAAATTTAATTGTTAAATAAATCACTTGTTGGATTTAATTTTTAATTATAAATAAGATATCTCATGAGTACATCTCAAAGCTAGTGGGAGTAAATTTGTTTTACTTTTCTAAAATAGATTATGTTATTGAACATAATTAGAAGCAATTTATTTATCTAAGTAATATTTTATCCCTTAGATTGGAATAGAGTTTCTTGTAAGTATTTTAGAAGATGAATCATGTAACCTTGGAATAATATGTTTGATACGTTAAACATATGTGGTGAATTAAGTCTGAGTACAATATGAAATGTCATTGAGAGAAACTCGAATGATCTATCTCACTTGGTGATATCGAACACATGAATAGAAACCTTAAGTCCCACTAAAGGATTCATTATGTACATCATATTGTCTAAGAGTGATTATGACAACATTGAAATCTAATTGAAAGATATTAGAAGAAACATTCTGATTAAAGTTTAAATTAGGAATTTATTCCTAAAATTAATAATGAAGATACTATAGATAAACATTGTGGTAATCATAGTAAGATCATTATGATCAACAAATATTAGGTTTGTGTGATACCCAAACATTATTAAGGAAGTGATCAGAGTTTACGGTGGTTTAGCTTAGTGTTGTATGTGTATACTAGTGATAGTTTTTAATTGAGATGATACTCAATCATTGTAGAAGCAATGTTTCATTTTATAATGATAACATTGCTAGCTACACATGCTTGGTTTAAAAGCATAGTTGTATAATACTATATTAAAAGAATAAGAATGCTTTACAGTTGGAAAACTATTGAGATGACTGTCTTCATTAGGATGTTTTGTGTATGTCATACATCTTATGGAAAGTAATGTGACTAGACTCATATAAGCAATACTTATAAGTGAGTGCACACTTACAAAATAACAATCATCATATTATTCAAAGAACTTCACTATTCGTGAAATTTTAGAAATAAGTATTCTGAAAGTCCCACAAGATCATGACCTAGTTGACTTGTTCGTGGAACCTATGCCTTACAACTAATTGTGATTGTTGTGAATAAGACATTAGTATTTAACCAGGATCGTTATGCATTGATCTTATTTGGTATTTGGATAATGGAACTATAAGTAGTTATATTAAACAATGAATTGATATACATGGTATGATCGTTTTCATTTATACTACTATGTTCTATATTTGCATGTTTTAAATCCTTAAATAAATTTATTTGTTCTAAACTATGTTCATTACCAGTTAACGATATGAGAATATTGTTAAGACAATGTAAATGTAAGTGTCTGGTTGTATTCTAGAGAATACGTAAAGATGATTCTGCCAGCTTCGCATGTTATTCAATGTGGTTGAATATTGGATCCCCACAGTGTGATAATCATGTTATGGATAGAATTCATTAAGTGCATTACACACATGGTAAAAGTTAGGTTTATCTTTAGACTAAGGATGCAGGCGGGTTTTGCATGTATGGATAACATTTCTTGATTATAAGCCTACCACTAATCTGTCAAAAACTAGTTATAAGGGCTATTTTCAGAAGTGTTTTGAAGTACAGGACGAACACTTGTAGTAAAAATAAGATTTGTTCCTCTACGTGTTTTGGAGTTAGATACTTACTAGGCCCCTCGTTGGGTTGATCATATATTTGCTTAGCCGAACCCAAAGTGTAGTTAAGATGATTCTTTTTACATTTGGTGATCTAAAACAATACAGATGCAAGAAACAAAATCGTTAAATTATGGAATAACTATTGATCCATATCCATATTTAACATTGTATCTGAAACAAAGGGATATGACTGACGTAAACCATAGAAGACTGAGTTGTTTTCCAAAAACTACAAACTCAGGTATTTGGGGGAGCATTGATAATGTAGCTAGACTATTTGTCAATGTTAAAATAGTATATTATTTGGATGAGACATTCGCAAGTGGGAGCTGTTGGTTTGTGCTCATGTCATACGGATATTTATACGGCTAGGAATACGTGAGCCTACGGGGTCACACACGTTATACATTTAGGTATCATTATACTAATGTTAATAATAATATAATTGTATATTTATTATTTATATTAATATATGATTTGACGAATGAACACTAACGGTCGTTAATTAGTTTTTTAGATGTAACTAACTAATAAGGCTTTTTAATTAATGGGTAACTAAATGTAATTAACCATAATAATTGGAAATGTCAAAAAGTCAACCCCAAGGGGTGTTGGACTTTGTTCCACCCCGATCTCTTCACCACACCTCACCCTCTTCCCTCTCCTCACCACCCCGTAACCACATCATCATCACCACCGTACACCATCATCACCACTCAGCCAACACCACCACCGAACCCCAAGCACCATATGGGTGCGTTTGGCAGCCCCCACACCACGAGGGTGTGTTTGTTTATGTGGTTAACACCACAAGAGGGTGCATTTGATTTGTCAGTCACCACAAGAGGGTGCATTTGATTTTAACAGACCCAACAATGGGTGATTGTTGGTTTTAAATCAACACCACCAACAAGTGCTGTTTGGGTTGCTCAGAACATATAGGGTGCGTATCGGTTTTAAAGGTTGCAACCAAAAGGTTGCGTAGGTTTTGTGAGAAGTCTCCAGCCAGGGTTGTCGTATGGTTTGCACCACATATGGGCGTTTGGCTGTGCAGAAAATGACAGGAGTGCGTTATGGTTATTGATCTTGATTCATCACCAAGGGTGTCGTTGTTATATGAAAACACTACATAAGAATGCGTTTGTTTTGTTGTGACCGCAAAGCAGCAAGGGTGCGTTGGTTTGTGTTGGTTTATACACAGAATAGGGGTGCGTTGGTTGGTTTAACCAGCACTAGGGGAGTTTGGGTTAGGATAAACAGCAATAGCGTGTTCTGGGTTTGCTGATAAAACAACATAGGTGTGTTTGGAGTATAAAGAAAGACACATAAGGCGTGTTTGGGTTTACAGTTTCAAACTAAGGGGTGCGTTGGTTTTATAAAAACCCACCACAAGAGGGGAGCGTTGGTTGTGCAAAACGCACAAGGTGCGTTTGGTTTAGCGAAAACGACATAGGGTGCGTTGGATATATAAATTCATCAAATAAATATATCGTAAAATGTTATAAAATATAAAACCGGATATATTGGTGGTTTAAAACGGTTAAATAAATGTGATATTTATTATTTTGTTTAGTTTAGATATAAATATATATTTATATATATATTTAAAACACGCGGGTATATTGCAACATGGATGAGGGAAAGTGGAAAACATTGAATTTTTTAAAAATAGAAAACATTGTATAAACGAATAGTTTATGTCGAAATTTATATAAATTTCCACACTTAGTAAATTTCACAATAATTTCTATTATTTTAGAAACCCGATAAAAGGACGAAGTTATAGAGTCTTTAAGCTTATTAATTCGTAATTATACGATAACGGTACCCTAATTAAACAAAACCATACTTATTACAAACGAGCAACCTATATTAGCTAAAAAGGAGACGAAATACTAATTTATAAAATATCATTTTATAAATTCTCGACTAGAAGGTAAAATCATAACTTTTGTAAAAGCTTTACAAACATTGTTTGCTTAATTCATAACTTTAAGACGTACGTCTACTTTTGTGCAAAAACGTTCTTATTAATTAATTGGTGATTTTTCAAACACGTGTCAAATGGTTGTTCAATTATTATTCCTCAAACCTCAGCGTCTCCTTATTAGACCTTCCTTATATAATAATACATGCCGGGAATTATACACATTTCAATTAATCTTTTCGGTTTGTTTGCCCTTTTGATAATAATAATACACGTTATGAATTATATACATGATCATTTTTCATATGTAATATTACGAATATATTACATACGTTGTGATTACTTTTCGATTTATTTTATTTAACCAACCACCAAACTATACAACATAAATCGAATCGTTTATCAACAATGTCCGTAGACGTAACCATTCATCGGGAAACCCAATAACATACCTAAGGCTATGGGCTTAGCCATTACGAATACACTATAACTCCTTGGTCGAGCCTTCCGGTTTCGTTTGTGTTTGTGCTATATGCATTACTGCCAATGCCGTTCTACATCATTCCCCCCCGAGGTGATTTATAGGCCCATGTTTCTACTTGTTTTACATATAATTTTTGGGGTGAGAAACATGCTTGATTTGGCAAATGCATTTACATGTTGATTACAAATTGGATACCATAACTACATTTACATAGCTCGCTATGGGATACATTATTTGACCTTTATTTTTGTCTCACATACATACTTCTACTTTTGAATGATTAACGAATTAAGCTTAATAAGCGGTATTGAACAATAACTACAATAAACGCCCGAGTGTTCTTGAAGGGACACCTGTGAGGGGACACAGTCAATTATTGCCCGAGTGTTTCTTGGAGGGGACACTGCAGGGGTACACACAAATCATTATCGCCCGGGTGTTCTTAGGAGGGGACACCTCGAATGGGACATATCAATACTTGCCCGAGAAGGTGTCTTGGAGGGGAAACCAGTGATGTGAACAAAGTTTTCATTTCTGCCAGGGTGTTAATGGATGGGACACCTATGATGGGTACATAGTGCATTGGTTTTATGAACTTAGAGTAATTGTAATTATTGTTTTATACACACATGAATATTTAGTTGTGCCTTGAATAAAGTAACAATACATACTTGAAACATTTTGGTGATATATATATATATATATATATATATATATATATATCATACATGCTTTGAACAATTGCGGTTCAACTTTCATACGTACATTTTCGTGACTATTATAAGGGCTGAAATAGTCCATAACATACATTTGGAAACCATTGTTTAAAAACATTTCTATATTTAAAAACAAATCTATGAACTCACCAACATTATGTTGACTACTTTTAAGCATGTTTTTCTCAGGTGATTTAGATGCTTGGCTTACTTGATGTGCATTGGAGTCTAAAATGACAAGATTTTATTCATGGATTTCTACTTATATACAAATGATCAAATCTCGTTGGGTTATTTTCAAGCTTTTCACTGTGATGCAATTATGGGACAAATGTTATATCAATTTCAAGGAAATCAACGAGATTACTTTTCAAACGACACATTTAGAGGTCGTTCTCTTGTATCTAGCGCTGTGTATTATGAAGTAATGCCCCCGGACACATTTCCGCTGCGACACATTTTTGGGGGTGTTACAGATTGGTATCAGAGCACTGGTTATAGAGAACTAGGTTGCATATTTTACCCTAGACTATAACCGTTTTTACAAGCAAATGCATCATACAAAACATTTTTTAAAGGGCATACTACAACTTGCTTACTTTCTTACATTATACTTAATTACATAAGTGCTTACATGCCATACATATATATAATAAATCAAGCTTGCATCCTTTTGCATATATCGTCCTTTCTTATATAAATAAATAAATAAATACTAGAACAATTCTTCTAATGACATTGTGTGAGTGCACAATGGTCTCATTTATAACCACAGACATTGTAATGGTTAACAGAATGGTTCCTCATGTGCGTTCTCCAGACATTGTAAGTAAACATATGGTCCTCTCAAAATATTATTTTTCTTCATAGCGTTATACAATAATCGTATTCCACGGAGACCGTCATAAATATTATTAGTTTACATGGAGTTATGTATGATTTCTAAGTATTACAACGTCTTGTAAGGGCGGAGACTTGTAATAGTAGAATTTTGATATGAATAATTGCTAGTTAACAAAACCCTCACAGTTCAGTTTACATGGGATTATGTATGAATCCTAAGTAAATACCCGTCTTTATGGGCGAGACGTTAAATATGCTGATTGATATGGTAATCTCAAATGTTTGACTCGTTTTATATTTAGCAGACATTATACCTTGTTTAACTCTACCCGAAGTACTCGCAATAACAGCACTTGACATCTAGCCTTGCGATATTCCTGTGGATAGTTTATAAAAAAACCCCATCCCCCCCCACGTCTCTGAAGACAGTTATTAAAACACTCGTCCCATACCTTAGAGCACCATGCATCGTCATGTTAACCACCACCAGTTGTAGGTTATGTGAGCGTACGCGTATTACATCAGAAATTAATTAATAGAATCATGGTATTTGTTAGTTGTAATTGGATTAATTAAGTAGTGGTTTTGTTTGGGTGTTCAAAGTCAGTTAACCCTAATATGCCTAAGATATATGTGATCCAATAAAACATTTGCAGTTTCATGTTAGTTTATGCATGCTAATATTTTTTGCTTTGTGTAGTAAGTTTGATTTTATATGCTGTGTGTAAATTGATACATAAAATGCCTAAGACATGAGCAAAACAGTTGTAGTTTGATATTAGTTGATTGCGTAAGATGTGAGCCAATAAAATATTTGCAGTTTCATGTTAGTTCAACCATTCATTTTTTTGCTTTGTGTAGTATGTTGTTGTGTGTGATTTTCTTTGTGTAGTCGGTTTGATTTTATATGCCATGTGTTGAATCATAATATGCCTAAGATATGAGCTAATAAAACAATTGCAGTTTGATTTTAGTTAATTGAATAAGATGTGTGTCAATAAAACATTTGTAGCTTCATATTAGTTCATGCATGTTGGTTTTTTACATTGTGTGGTCTGTTATTGTGTGTGATTTGCGATGGGCTTTTAAACCTTAATATGTGGTTTTCATTGTTGTTTTTATATGTTCTTTGTAGTTAAATCCTAATATGGTTAAGACATGAGCTAATAAAATAGTTGCAGTTTCTTATTAGTTTATGTTTGCTATTTTTTTGGATTTATGTAGTCTGTTGTTGTTGTGTGTGATTTGTGATGGCCTTTTAAACCCTAATATGTGGTTTCAAGTGTTGATTTTATATGTTATGTATAAGTTGTTTTCATAGCTTCTGGTTTGTTAGATGATGGGCGCTATATTTGTTGCATAGCTTATGGTGATGCCTGCTGATTTCATTATTGCTGTAAGTTAAGTTTTAATTTACTCAATTTGATTTTGTAAGTGTTGCAAACTAGCATTCTAAAGTGTTGATGATTTACTCAATCTAATTTCATAAGTGTTGCAAACTAGCATTGTAAAGCGTCGATTGTTTTTAGTTTGATATCGTTTGTATGCTATTATATGTTTTGTATAATCTAGGTTTTTGATTGCTCATTTAATAACTAATATTGATTAAAAGAATAAATCCACTTTTTGTTTTGTGATTTGGTCTGTGGCTATATAAAGTGGAATCCAAATGGGAAAAACTTGGCTTTTATTAGCTTTTTTGATTAATGCCATCAATTGTAGTTTTCTCAACTCTTTTAGAATTTAAATTCTTATCAAGGATCTGTTTTTACATTTGAGTTTGTTTTTTAAACTTGACATTGATTCTGCTATCATTTGTATGCTATTATATGTTTTGTACTATTAAGATAATCAAAACCCACGGATAATAGAAAACCTTATTTCTCTCTCAAAAAATGGCGATCTTGGCGAACTAGCAAAACAAGTCGATTTTAATCAATTAATCTTTTCTTGTTTGATTCTAATACCTTATAACGATCATGTTAACGTTGAGTAATCGTTTGATTTTCTTTATTTAACTTTTCTTTATTTGGCTGCCTATCACTTAGGATTAGGGTTTCGTTCTTTCTTTCCTTTTTAGGTTTTTGTCATTATTATTGTAGGGTTTTTATTGGTGCAAAAATTCTTATCATTACTGCTTGTGTTTGTTAATATTGATGTCAGTTAGGGCGTGGAGTTGACTGATGTCTAAACCTTAATTATTTAGGGTTTTGTTTCTTTTTTCTCTAATCGCTAGTTTGTTGTTCTTGTTTTTGGTTGTGGGCTTGAGAGTATGGAGAAATCGGTTTCCTTTGATTCCATGTTTAAGGACATCACGTCCAAGAAGACGGCGCATTTATCTGAGTTAAGGAATGACGAATGTGTTAGTGGCGTTAATGTGTCTATCCCGTTGGCATCAGTTGATGAAGTAAGTGGTCGTTTTGCTAATACTTTATACAGATACTCTATAGGAAAACGTCTTGCATTTTCTATAGTTGAAAATTATGTTAAAAATACTTGGGCTAAATATGAACTTGAGCACGCTATGTTGAGAAATTGTTTTTTCTTCTTTTAATTTGCAACAAAAGAGGGCATGGAACAAGTTCTTGAAAAATGGCCTATGGCTTATTCGATTAGTTCCTATTATTTTGAATACTTTGACCCCAAATACGTGTCTAAAGAACGATGAAATTACTACGGGTTCGGTTTGGGTAAAATTGCATAATGTTCCCATTATTGCTTTCTCAGAAGTCGGATTGAGTTTAATCACTACCAAGTTAGGTTGTTCCATAATGCTTGATGCGTATACAAGTACAATGTGTCTTAATTCATGGGGGCACAATACATATGCTTGAGCCCTAATTCAGGTATCTTTTACATTTGCTCTTGTGGACTCGTTATTTATGTGTATCCTATTTCAAAATGAATCGGGGCATTCTTTGGGAACAATTGTCATTGAATATGAATGGAAACCGCCACGTTGTGATACTTGTAAGATTTTTGATCATATGGATGAACATTGTCCTAAAAAGCCAATGACTACTACCCCTACACCGGTTATGAATGATGGCTTTGTAGAAGTAACTCAAAAAGGGAAGGGGAAACATGCTTCAAACCGCGACATATTGATGGTGTCCGGTTGACCAAACCAAAACCTAATTACTTCTATCATCCTGGTGGCAAATTAGCGAATGTGCATGGTGAGGCTTCCACCTCTCAACCTAAGAAAACGGTTCATATAAACACTCAATCAGCTGCTAAAAAGGTAAGCTTGAAGTCTGATGATATCAATATTATTTCCTTTAAATATTCGTTTGATGTGCTTAAGGACCAGGAGGATATGTTTGAAACTGATAAATCAGCTTGGCAAAAAAGTAATAATATTGAGAGCATCGTTAATGATAGTGATAGTGAGAAAGTCAAGAATGTTTTTGTGGAAGATAATGGGAAGCCCATGGATGAATTGGTTGATGATGCACGAAAGAAGGTGGAGGCTCCTCCCAAGAAGACTCCCAGGAAAACTGGTATTTGGTCGGGTAGATAAGCGGAATCTCCTAAGGGAAACGTAGCTTTCTCGCCTGAAACGAAGGTTCACTACTTTGATATGGAGGATATTGAGGAGGTGGAGCATGAGAATGCCTATAGCAAAAAGAGTTGATGATTTTCGCATGGTTATTAGCATTTCTTGCGAGTCAGTTTATTTTTGCTTTATAGTTTGTGTCGTATTTGCATAGAGGTAATTGTTTCATGAGAATGGCATGTCAGTCTTATGTTGCTTTGGATTTAGCACAAATGGTGTGTTCTTGTTATGCCTGCTGTAATGTAGAACCTCACCTACATCCTTTGTACTTCAACGTTTTTTTTGTGTAATATTGTAACATCCCCATTTTTACATATAGCAGCGGAAGCTAATCTGGGGTATTACTTCAAGGTACAACAGTCAAAATCATAGAAAATGAATCAAAAAGAGTCGTTTATGAAAATAAGTTATCATTCATTATTTCTTCAGATTTTACAAAGAGAGGTTTTCCCAGAATCGAAAATACAACATTTGAATGATAACGGTTTTTCCATCTTCGTGTCCTTCGTCACTCTCTAAATACCGTCCATTATTACCTAGATAAAACATGCTAAAAAGTCAACAAAAAGGTTGAGTTGAAATCCATAGGTTTAAGTAATAATAATTTGAATGAAAAATGCGATATTCGGTGTACGTTGATATATACTCTAATGAAAACATAATTTATTATTGCCATTACCATGATCCGATGCTTAGGTTCTAATGATAATATTGCCCCTCGGTCTCCTTTGCTAAAAATACCCGCTGATTTTCTAATGATGTGCCATGGTTTACGTTACTGGGATTCACACGGGAGCCAACCCAATATATATATTCACAACAAGTCGCGCTTACTACGAGAGTAATTAACGGTTAAAGAGTATAGGGACATAAAGGCAAAGAAGTTTACTTAGGCCAATAGTAAAATAGAAATAAATGTATAAATAATTGCAATCATTCATGTTATAGCATGTATCCTCCCTTGCGGGTTAATATAAATAATTGAAAAGCGAGCTATGAACCCACCTAAACAGTAAACGGGAAAATTGATAGCTAATGTATAGGGAATGAAAGTAACGGCTTCAACACGGCAATCACAGACAACCTGGGTTAATATATGGCAAGTCTTAGTTTGATTGTATATATAAGTTATTGGAAATTCGATGTTGGTTTTGATATAAAAATTATCATAACACCGTTCGGGCCATCATAGTTTAGAAGTCATTTAGTAAACGTTTGTGGAGCTAGGGCACTTTAAATCGTAAACCCAACAACTCAGACAGAATGTAATACCAAGATGAAACTTCTTAATATGAAGCTCCCTTATATTTGTGGTAATGATATGGATCCGGACATATTTTTTTGAAACACATTGATGATGATGATATAAGATTAGAACATACAGCAGTTTTAAGCATTTTATTCAATATCTAAGAGATTTTAAGCAGAGAGGACTTAATTAAAGTTATGTCAGGAAATGTTTTGAATAGATTTTATACTTTTTCAAATCAAAATGTTACATTTTAGACCTTGGGGTTTGGAAAATTGCAGTAGAACCACCTGAGTTTGCAATATTATAACGCGACATTTGGTCCTCTCAACTTTTATTGATTATAGCTAAAGTAAATCTTATACTTTAAAAAGTGACATAATAGACCCCTATAGTTATAACTTTGATAAAATGATACTTTTTAGTCCTTTTAGTTTATAATTACTGAAATTTACGATATATACCCTTGTATGGATATAATTACAAAACATGTCCAACTTTTCATTCAAGCTAATTAAACATTTCAATAGTCATTATAGTTAAATCAAACTAAAATAATGCAGATTTAACACAAACATTAACGTTTATTTAACCATATCCGTTAAGTAAAAGTAAAACGGGTCAATTAGGTTTCAAAATAAAAAGCGCGGGTTTTAAGGATCAAATTCTCTCATGCGTATCAAGTACTTAGTTTAACATTATAATAGATTATTAGGATAGTTATAACAAAAGTTTACGAGTTAAACCCATAGTTTACGTTAAAAACATGAAAATAAGGGTTTTGGGTGACGGTTTTTGGATCAAAAAGGCAAACACTCTAGTTTTTTTGAGTTCAAAGCTTTATATAAGATTTTATCAAGATCATAGAACATTAAAACGTAACAAGGATCAATATAAACTTAGAGAACCTGGTTTGAGCTTATGGCTTAGGAATGGGTCGGAATCGGGACTTTCGGCTTCGTACGGCTAGAGTAACGACTCTCGGGCTTCGTTTTATTCAAGGCTTCACATCTTGAACGTCTTTTATGATCCTAGGATCATATAGGAGCAAAGGATTTCTGCCTTAAGGGTTATAGTAAGAAGATGGGGGTGCGAGTTTCAAATGAACAAGAATGGCTTCTATTTATACTTGTGCGAGTTCAAGAGGAGTAAGCAAAGCTCTATCTCTGGTCTAGACACATGTACAAGCTAGGATAGAAGGTTTTGAAGCTAGAAATGCAAGGGTGGGAGGTCTAGTTGAGTAGATTGATGTGTTGGCTTCACACTTTGCTGCCGCGGTTGAATGGAGCAAAAACAAGCACACGGTGCCTTCATTCTTGAACCATGGATGTCAAGCTGTCTGGTAAGCTCTATAAAAGGGTCTAGAAGTTTCTTGGGTGTGGTCATTTTGCACATGTGAGAAGTTTAATGGGTCTAAAATAAGTTAAAAGGTGCGGGTCAGAATTGAAACTCGGCAATGGTTTACAAGATTTTTCTTAGGTACATTGTGTATCTAACGATCATGGATAGATTAAAAATGTTGTCAAGGTCAGGGATTTAAAGGTAATTAGCAAAGATTAGAATTGGTTTGGGTTAAAAACGTTAAAAATATGAAAATGAGGTCACGGATTCCAAAAGGTAACGGTTTAGAGGTTTTCTTGCTTTCTAGGTTTATATTTCTTTTACATGGGTCAAGAATGAAAGATTATATGATCGTAGGTATTGTATTGTGTATATTAGGAAAAATACAGTAGACTCCGTACGATATTAAGCTCTTATGAGTGGTTAGATAACACACAAGCAGCATGGGATAACGCGGAAAAATGAAACTTAACATGTGTCAAAATGATAATTAGGGCATATCTGAGGTTTTCTGGTTTCGTACGGTTTCTAGGCTTTGATTTCTTGCACTTGCCAAGTTAATATAAAAGATATTTTAAACACAATTATGAGTTTATCAATGCCTTGGATGGTTATTTGGGAATTAGAATGTTTAAAACGAGAAACGGGTTAAATGAACCAATTAGGTACATTAGGTTCTAGGATATGTTTTACGTACAAGTGAAGTAAAATGATGAAGTAATTATGAATAATGATTTCATAGGATTATAATGTTGTAAAATAAGTTTTTACAACTTATTTGAGTGTTGGTTTGGGTTTACAATGGATAAAAGCCAAGAAACAAGTCATGGTTTAGATCTTAGCTCGGTTTTAGGGTTTAGGGTTTTGAATTAGGGTTTTGAGTGTAAAAAGATGTATGAAAGCTTATGAATAGAATATTTAGGTTTTACACTTTGTAAAATGAGTGTAGTAATTTGCTTAAGTGGTGGTGAAGAAATTAGAATGAAAACGGAGGTAAAACGGCTATTTTAGAGATCATGCTTAATGACTTGTACATTGAGCTTTTAGAGATTTGTACTTTGACTTGAAGAGATTTTATATTTCAAATTAGATATCATATTACTTGTAAATATGCTTTAGTAGCTTGTGCATTCACTTTTGGGGTTAACCTTTCCATGAGATTAGGGTTTAGGGCATCTGATAATGGTTTAAAGCCCGTTTTGATATGATGTTGCAAATGGTACCTTTTAGGAATAATGTACCTTGTAATAATGATATTATGATATTGAATTGATATGATATGATGTTTGCTTGACATATATGAAGATAGGATTGCCATACGTAGGTTGTCCGAGTCCGTTAACTTGAGTTATGCAGGTTATATTTCATATTGAGATATTGGCAAAGTAATGTAATGTAATAAAGCAAAAAATTTCCCTGAAAAAGGTAAGTTCATATATAACTGATAGATTGTACATCATCTAACTTAATAGATGGATATTTACATTTATGAAAATTGTGGGTTGTTATAGTCTCCACCCCTTACAGAAATCTCGTCCTGAGATTTAATTGAACTTGAAGTGATGATTGAAAATAGATGAGGATATTTGGCACGAATTTCGTCTTCACGTTCCCATGTAAATTTTGGTCCTCTTTTAGAGTTCCATCGTACTTTGATTATAGGAATACGACTTCGCTTGAGTTGCTTGATCTCACGGTCCATAACTTCTACTGGTTCTTCTACAAAGTTGAGCTTGTCGTCGAGTTGAAGTTCTTTCATTGGAATAACTAGAGATTCGTCGGATAAGCACTTCTTTAGATTAGAAACGTGGAAAGTATTGTGGATACTACTAAGCTTTTCAGGAAGCTCTAGTTTGTATGCCACTGGGCTAATTCGTTCAAGAATTTTGAATGGTCCAATGTATCGTGGATTAAGCTTTCCTCGTTTTCCGAATCGAAAGATACCCTTGCGAGGTGATACTTTTAACATAACACGATCGCCAACTTGAAATTCTAAGGGCTTTCGCCTTACATTGGCGTAACTTCTTTGTCTATCTCTTGCAGTTTGCAAGCGTTGGCGAATTTGTACGATCTTTTCAGTGGTTTCTTGAATTATTTCTGGTCCTGTAAGTTGAGAATCTCCAACTTCAGCCCAGCAAACTGGTGATCTACACTTTCGTCCATAAAGTGCTTCGAACGGTGCTGCCTTGATACTGGCATGATAACTGTTATTGTACGAAAAATCAACCAATGGTAAATATTTATCCAATCCTTTCCCGAAATCTAAAACACAAGCTCGTAGCATGTCTTCAAGTGTTTGGATGGTTCTTTCACTTTGTCCATTAGTTTCAGGATGGTAGGCTGTACTCATGTCTAGTTGAGTACCCAAAGCATTTTGCAATGATTGCCAGAATCTGGATGTGAAGTGATTGTCACGATCCGAGATGATAGAGATTGGCACGCCATGTCGAGAGACTATTTCTTTGATGTATAACCTCGTAAGAGTTTCCATACTATCAGTCGCTCGAATGGGTATGAAATGAGCTGATTTGGTAAGACGATCGACAATGACCCAGATGGCATCATGTCCGGTTGAGGTTTTGGGTAGCTTTGTAACGAAATCCATTGTTATCCTCTCCCATTTCCACATAGGAATTTCCGGTTGTACCAATAAGCCGGATGGCTTTTGACATTCTGCTTTAACTCTAGAACATGTCAAACACTTGCTAACATATTCTGCGATGATTGCCTTCATGTTAGGCCACCAATAGAGTTTCTTTAAATCATGGTACATCTTATCAGAACCCGGGTGAATAGAATATTTTGATTTATGAGACTCATGCATGATTAAGTCTCTTAAACTGCCAAAAAGTGGTAACCAGCTTCGGTTTTTGATACAACGAGTTCCATCAGGACAAATTTCAAATGATTTGTCCATTCCTCGTAGGTTCTCGTTTTTGACATTTTCTTCTTTGAGAGCTTCATTTTGGGCTTCGAGAATTTGAGATGGTAATTTTGGATGAACGGTTAAGATTAATGCTCGAACTCGGAGAGGTTTGATTTGTTTCTTTCGGCTTAAGGCATCTGCTACAACATTTGCCTTTCCGGGATGATAACAAATTTCACAATCATAATCTGCGAGTAGTTCTAACCATCGGCGTTGCCTCATATTCAATTCTTTTTGACGAAGAATATGTTGAAGGCTCTTGTGATCAGTGAAAACTGTACACTTTGTACCGTATAGATAGTGTCTCCAGATTTTAAGAGCGAATATTACTGCTCCTAATTCGAGATCGTGAGTAGTATAGTTTTCTTCATGAGGTTTGAGTTGTCGAGATGCATAAGCAATGACTTTTTCTCTTTGCATTAATACAGCTCCTAACCCTTGAAGAGATGCATCACAGTAAACGACAAAATTATCGTTTCCTTCTGGTAATGCTAAGATTGGTGCTTCACAGAGTTTTTGTTTAAGGAGTTGAAAAGCTGATTCTTGTTCTTCGCCCCAGATATAACTCTTGTTTTTCTGGGTTAATTTAGTCAAAGGCTTTGCAATCTTTGAAAAACCTTCGATAAATCTTCGATAATAGCCGGCGAGTCCTAAGAATTGACGTACTTCTGTGGGTGTAGTGGGAGATGTCCAATTCTTAACAGCTTCAATCTTGGCAGGGTCAACATGAAGTCCTTGACTATCGATGAGATGACCAAGAAATTGCACGATATGAATCCAGAAATCACATTTAGAGAACTTGGCATACAATTTCTCTTTTCGGAGTAATTCCAAGATAATCCTGAGATGATTTGCATGTTCTTCTTCGTTGCGAGAATAGATAAGAATATCATCGATAAACACTATTACAATTATCAGATTTGGTTACATACTAATTCATGAGATCCATGAATACAGCAGGTGCGTTTGTTAAACCAAATGGCATGACTTGAAATTCATAATGTCCGTATCTCGTTCTGAAAGCAGTCTTAGGAATATCTTCTTCCCTTACTCTTAGTTGATGATAAACTGATTTAGTCGATTTATGTAAAATAACGCTTGAACATAAAAGTTGATCGAATAAGGTCATCGATCCTGTCGGCAAATGGGTAAACGATTCTTTATAGTAAGTTTATTCAACAGTTCGGTAATGATCACATTTCCCCCCCCCCCTTTTTTTTCTGGAAGATCCGTCTTTCTGTTTTAAACAAATAAGATAGGAGCTCCCATAGGCGATGTATTGGTCGAATGAAACATCGAGTTCGGTTAGTTCTGGAAGTTGATTAGACAAATCTGGCACTTCTGAAGGGAGCTAATCTATAGGTTTTCGAGCTATAGGTGCTGCTCCGGGGATTAACGTCGATTTGGAACTTTATCTTGTGGAACGGGAGGGATCAGTTAGATCTTAGGAAAGAATTGGAAATTCTTTGACTTGGAAATGTTCGAGTCTTTTGTCTGCTTCTTTTCCATAACTTGGATTCATTAAAAAATTGACTACCTCGGGATATATACTTTTCGGTTTTTATACAGGATATGAGATTTAGTCGAGTTTTACTTCGATCACCTCGAATGATTAGAGTTTCACCATCGATAGGAATGTGAACAACTTTCTCATCACAGAGAATTTGGCAACGATATTTGGGATAAACAGTCCATACCGATGACAACGTCGAAACTACCAAGTTTAATTGGCATGAGATCGATTTCAAAAGGTTGATTTAGCAAAGTTAGAGTGCAGCCTTTAATAATAGTGTTTGTGCTTACTAAGTTTCCGTCAGCCATTTCGATATTATAAAAGGTATCTATTGTAATAGACGGAATATTTAGCATAGAGGCAAGCGATAAGGATATAAAACTTCTATCAGCTCCGGAATCAAATAATACCCTGACTAAAGTGACTGATTTAGGTGTAACATACCCGTAACGAGTTTTGGTGTCTTGTGGCATTTTAATACTTCTCAGCATGTAGGCTCTTCCTTGGGCATTAATGTTGGTCTTGCGGCACTGATTTGTATAATGCCCTTTTTCTCCACAGGCATGACATATAACTGTCACTGGGAGTTGATTACTTCCGGTGGCTGGCTTCTTGCTTCGGCAGTTCTTGCTTAGATGGCCCATTCTGTTGCAATTATTACACCTACCAGTACAGGGTCCGGTGTGATGGTAATTGCACCTTTTACACAGAGGGAGATCTCCGGCATACCTACCGTTTTCTGATGAAGAGTTACAAAACATAGGTCTACAGTTCTTGCCTTCGGTTCTGTTGTCGATGATTATTGTAACGATTATTGGAGTTGCGGTAGTTGTTGTTGCTGCGGGAGCTGTTATTGAAAGTTCTTTTGTCGTCAAACTTTCTTTTGTTGTCACTCGATACTTGCATTGGAGCATGCTTAGTTACTTGATCCATTAGCCTTTGGGCTATGTTGATGGCTTCCTCTAAAGTTTGAGGTTTAGAGGCAGTAACATTTCCTTCAATGCTTCGAGGTAGACACCTACGATAAAAGCTTCAGGAGTATATCGTTGTTGGCACCATGTTTTCGGACATAGAACCCATTATTATTGGCTGCTGTCTAAACGTTACGGTTTAAGATCATTTCCCTTTACAATCAGATTGTAAAGTTCTTCTTCCATCTTTCTGATCTCAGTCCGGGAACAATACTTGTTCGTCAGAAGCCTTTTTAGCTCAGTCTAGGTGATTTGATTGGCTTGCTTTATTCCCATAGGCTGGGCATATGCATTCCACCAAGACAAGGCATCGTTAGTTAAAGTACCAGTGGCAAATGTTACTTTATTTTCTTCGGCACATCTGCTATGAGAGAATACTGATTCGGTTCGTTCAAACCAACGAATACAGACTTTATGCTCCTTCCAGTACCATTAAAGTAGAAAGGAGGTTTAAGTATGAATTTCTTTGTAGGTTTCCGTTTTTCATACAGGAAGTTTCCAGTGGACTGGTGTTCCTGTTGGGATTACTAGCACTTGCCATTGTCGCAGCTTGAGCTTCTAGAGCTGAGGTGACACTATCAGCTACTAACTTTCTAATGGCATCTTGAGTCATAGTTGGTGCTTCCGTTGTTGATGCTCTTTTTGGAGGCATTCTATCAACAAAAGATACAATTACTACAAGCTATCACACGTATAAGTGTTCTTTATTAAATTGATAAAATATAATGCTTAATCTTGAAATGCTATAAAGAATAATGCTTCTATAAGCATTTTTAAACAATAGGTGAATTAAACGGTTTTTGTATGATGATGAATCACGTATGATGTTGAACGATGATATGAATGACGAGTGAATAAAGTGGTAAGAAACACCAAGGTAGATAACGGGATTGCCTTTGTATTTAAGAACAACTTGCCTTAGTACTATACATAGTCAAGATTTGACAAGTGTTTTTATTTATACCACACATCCCGTGGCTAGGTTAAAGCTATAAACTGGAATTTAAACTAGAAACTAGAAACTAGATGATCACTGAATGCGGATATGGAGTATCCGATGATAGGTTCATGAGTTTTTCTATATCTTCTTGGTGAAGAGTTGTCCATATCATTGTGGACTTCTGCCAACTCTGCGATTCTGTAGCGAGGCTAAGGCATCTGATGGTTGGAGTCCTATTTGCTTTTCCGGAGTTTAGTGAATCTGATTGTAACATCCCGTGAGAATTTTTGATTTTTAAGATAACTATTTTACCTCTTTTGACTTTTTGGTTGGCTTTGACTTACAGAACACCATTAAATCCGTTTTCACGCCTGGTCCCTTAAGCAATTCGATGTGAAACGAACATTCTGAAAAACTTTTCAGTTTTGCCGAGCCCGAGACCTGGGAAACGAGCCGAAAAAGGCGCTAAAACAGCACCGCAAAAACATTTTACTAGACCAATATACAACGCGGACACCAAAAACATTTAAATTTGTTTTTATTATCTGTATTATTTATATTTTTATATCTAAATAAATTAGTCTATCATTTTAATTAAAAGCGTTGCGGATATACGCGATACTCAGTTGAAAATCCAATTTTATTTCGGACAAGACGAAAACGGTTCACAACTGAATTAAACAGATATTTTATTAATTGTTATAAATATTTATGAAACATTATCAAGGGAAATACTCATTTTTCTCAGAAAATGATTCCGGAAACAATGGCGCAGGTTTCGAGATTTGATCTTCTTTCTCTTTTATTTTAGTCCGTTTTAACGTCGCCAAACGAGACCCGAACCAATATATTATAAAAGTTTCTCAACATTTACACATTTGGTCCCTGTGAGATATTTACAAAAGTCACCCCACACTATGTAAACTTGTCATTTTTCTTTAAATGTTTTTATATAAATAAATTTTTTATATAACAAATCTTCATTTCCATCTCAATATATACACACACAACATATAAACACTCTCTTCTCTCCACCTCCTCCATGTACGCGCCAAGCTGCCGCGCGGCACAACCACTCACCGCCGCCGGAAAACTTTTTCGGCGGAGTTTTCCGGTGAACCCCAAAATATGATTCTCGTGAGCCGATCTATCCAACCCGCTATTTCACTCATCCTCCCACGCGCCGCACCACCACCATTCCACCCCACCACAGCCGCAAACCTTCACAGCATCATCACCATTACCACCACACATGTTCAGTTACCACCCTCATTAATCTCCCTCAACATCACCCGATATGAGGGTTGCGCTGTGGTTTTCAGTGCACCGCTAGGGTGCGTTGGGTTTGCTAGCCTTCACGAAGGGCGTGTTTGTTTCGGTGGTATAGCAGCTAAGGTATTCGTTTGGTTATAGTTAGCACCACAGCGAGGTGCGTTGGTTTGTAGTTTGCAACCATGAAGGGTGCGTTTTGGTTGCGGGTTGACAGCCCCCTCTAGGGTGCGTTGGGTATGGTTATAAAACTAAAAGGGTTGGTTGAGTTTTAACTGCTTGCGTAGGTTTGGCTGATTGGAACAAGCGGTCGGTGTTGTCGGGTTTGGCAGCGTTTTCTAAGGCAACGGTTAGGGTGTGTTAGGTTATAGACATAACACGATGACGGGTGGAGTTCGGGTTAAGGGTTATTAAACCACAAGGGTGTTGTTTTCTGTGGCAGGGCCGCCCCCAGGGGGTTTCCGTGTTTGTTTGGGTGCAGCAACGAAGCACGA
Source organism: Tanacetum coccineum (assembly GCA_026074375.1). Classification (NCBI taxonomy): domain Eukaryota; kingdom Viridiplantae; phylum Streptophyta; class Magnoliopsida; order Asterales; family Asteraceae; genus Tanacetum; species Tanacetum coccineum. The sequence goes on along the minus strand of BQNB010014773.1, from coordinate 3,648 downwards.
GGGGGTGTGTTGGTTCGGTGGAATCCGCTCCATAAGGGGTGCGTATTGATACCATAAGCTACAAGGGTGCGGGTGTTATGAGCAAGGCGTCTATGCGTTGGGTTTTCAGCCGAGTAGGGTGCATTGTGGTTTGCTATAACATCACAAAAAGGGTGCGTTTTGGTTTCTATTAAAGCACAAGGGGTGCGCTATTTTTCTGTCACCCACATTAGGGGCGTTCGGCTGGGTTTTTGCACCACCATGGGTGCGTTTGATTTGGTCGAAACAGTCATGAGGCTGTGTTTGGTTTAAGCATGACCAAAAAGGGTGCGTTTGGTTCAACAGGTTGCACCACCAAAGGGGCGTTTGGCCGTGACATAGCATTAGGGTGCGTTTGACTATTAACAGCCGGGGTGTTTGTTTTGACGGTGGCAGCCACCACACGGGGATGCTGTGGGTGGCAGCCACCGCCCTAAGGGGGTGTTTGGTTTGGGTTTGGACACTAGTAGTAGGTACGTTGGTTAGGCGACCCAAAAAGGGGTGAGTTTGGTTTATTATAACAGACAAATAGATATAACTTAAGAGTTCTTTAAGAATTCAAACATCAGTGATATTCATATATTGGTGGTTTTAAATGCTTTAAATAAAATATAGTATTTTTTAATTTGTGTAATTAGATATTAATAAATATTACATTTATATTTATCGAGATACTGCGGGAATGGAAATATTAGAAGGCGGAATCGATTGCAAGTATAGATTTGGGGGAAACGGTATTAGACTTTTATCATATGGAAAACGACACAAAGACGAATGGTTCAATGACCGGAAAATTTTTATAGTGTTTTTTCTATACTTATTATGAATCAACAAAAACAGATATTGTTTTGAAACCGATTTTTAAAAGGGGGACTAAAATTACATATTCTAAGATATAATAAATTGCTATTATACAATAAACCGAATATACGATCGAAAATCTATATCTTTTACATTTGAGTATACCATTTTAGACGCGACATGTCGGGGAAACGATATCTAAGTTTATAAAATATTATTTTTAATTTTATAATTTTCAGCTAGGAGGCTGACACCATATTATTTGTAAAGTTTGCAAACGTCGTGTGCTTTAATTTATAAATAAAGACCGTATTGTTATTTGTGTCTACAAGGACTTCTTAATAATTAAATGAGCTGTCGAAATAATTGGTTAATTATTTACTCTCACTTTTTATACTTGCAAAGTATTATACAGTTCACATTAATCCTTGAGTTGTCTGTCTTTATTATATAATTCACGGTAAGAATTATATAAGGGTTATTTTTCATATGTAATATATAAAGAATATATATTACACACTTTGCGTACATTTTCAATTTATTTATTAACCCAAAAAAAACACCAAAGTATTTCATCTTCTAAATATAAATGTTTTATCACAACGTGACGCGTTGATGTAACCATTCATCGAGAAACCCAAAACATTACCCTGTTGTGGGACTTAGCCGTAAGTGAAGATGCATCTCCCACGGTCAGGCAGCTTAGTCTTCCGTTAGTATTGTGCTATTAGATGCCTATCTATCACTCATTCTTCATCTTCAAGTGAATTAGATGCCTACTATCAATGTTCTTCACCATCAAGGTGAGTTATTGCCCACGTTTTAATGTTTTAATATATTTTGGGGTGTGAGAACATGCTTGTTACAAATTCAATTACGTGTTTGATTCTAAATCGGTTACGTGCTCATTTTCAACTCGTTCTGCATTACATGTTTACGCAAACGCATTTACATGGTTGATTACCTGTTTGTTTACATACTTCATTTATATATCTAGCGAGGAGATCAAACTGGTTTACTTTCTTGAAGTAAACGCTATTTCTATACTTTTATGATTATGGATTAGCTTAGTTGCATGGACTGTAAATCCATTGTGAGGGTGAGTGCGAATGTTATAAGATCAGGTCTATGTGGGATTGGACAATCCGTTCGGACATGACTAGCTATCACTGGGAACGAACGTATTATACCATGTACGGATAGATTGAATCTGCGCATGCGGGAGCCAACATTAATATCTATTATTGCCCGGGTTGTCCTTGGAAGGGGACACTGTACGGGGGAAACATATTCTTTTTATTATTGCCCGGGTGTCCTTGGAGGGGACACCGGTAACGGGGGAACATATTCTTTATTATCGCCGGGTGTCTTGGACGTGGGGTAACACCTAACGATGGGTACACTCTTACTATGACTTGAATAAAAGTGGTCACACATACAAAGTCTAGTCACAGTTCATGCAACTTAGAGTAATGGTATTCAGGGTTTTTATACACATTGACTTTAAAGTGGCAATACATATTTTGGATATTTGGGATCACAACTTCTGACACGTACATTTTGGGACTATTTGGGGATAGAAATGGTCTTGCATTATTTTACAGCTAAATGATGCTAAAAAGAACATACATTTTGGAAGGACATTAAGGATTTTAAATGGTCCAACAATTATTTATGATACTGTAGGGACGACAGTAGTCATTAAACGTTTTTATATGACACGTAATGATACAGGGTAGGCAGATAATTTTATTGGATACTAAGTTTGTATTTCAGACTCCTATGAACTCCACAAACTTTAATGTTGACATTTTAGCATGTTTTTCAGGGAAATTATATGCTCGGATGTCTTGAAGTGCATTGGAAGTTCTATACATTCAAGCTTTTCATTGTGATGCAATTATGGACAATATGTATATTAACTTCAGATTTTGATTAAAATCAACGAGATTGTTTACAAAGACACATTAGAGGTCGTCTCTTGTATCTAGCGGTGTGTATTATGAAGTAGCCACCCATAGTGGTATTCGCTTGACTGTTGTAATTTTTGGGGGTGTTACAGATTGGTGATCAGAAGCACTGCTATAGAGACTAGGTGGCATATTTATACCCTAGACTATAGTTCGTTTTCACAAACATTGCATCACAACAAACATATTCAATAGTGCATACACACTACTGCTTATGTGCTACGTTACGCTGCTGCATTAAGTGCTTACGTTGGCATACATATTTATTATATATAGATGTGCTTGCTTCTGTCGCGTATTCGGTTTACGCTTATTTATATAAGAATTATTATATAAATACCAGAATATTTTTAAGACATTGTGAGTTATACAATGGTCTCATCTTACTCGTCAGACATTGTGAGTTATACAATGGTCTCATTTTGCTTCTTAGACATTGTGAGTTATACAATGGTCTCATCTTGTTTCTTAGACATTGTGGCTTGCACAATGGTTTCATTTCGTCCTCGGGCATTGTAAGTTAAACAATGGTCTCTAAAGACATTAAGTTTATTCATGGCTTTATACTATATTGTATTACACGAAGACCGTTATAATTTTGGGTTACATAGGATTATGTATAAATCTAAGTATTACGAGTCTTGTATAGGCGGGAGTTGTAATAGGAAGATTTATATGATAATTGCTATGTTGACTGGTTCATCGAGACTTTTACCTGGTTTACTCTAACCAAGGTACTCAATTACTATCTTGAACTCTATGTTGATCTCGCTTGGCAGTTTTATTCCCAGCTTTCAAAGACGAGTTTTGAACACTCGTCCCATACTCATTAGAGCACATGCATCGTCATGTCACCTAC
>BQNB010014772.1:58067-74489 GCA_026074375.1 Tanacetum coccineum | reverse complement strand
TAATCTAATCATTACATAAACTACGAGCTAAGACTGTTACAACTTGGAAGTGACCGACACTTTTTGTGTTTCCAACAGGTACTAACTATTTGATCAGTACTAACATTTTGTACTGTCAGTACAAATTACAACTAGCGGTACTAACTAATATAACTAACGATACTAAGTCAGGAATGCATAATTCCCAACAAAATCTTCGCATTCTGGAAAAATAATACGGAGTAATAAGTTTTTGCCTTTGATTTGTCATACGTCTTCCTACATGCATCTTTTTTGGTTACGTCATCCAATTTTAACTTCTAAACAAGGTTGTTACCCAACACCGATAGTGTAATGAGTTTAAATAGGCGGTTTAATAGTATAATGAGCTAAAACATCGCAAAAATAGCACACTTAACCAAATGAACAAAAAAATATATTTAATACACAATAATTAAAGTTATAAATTACCACAATTAAATGTGATTTTGGATTTAATGAACACAAGCTTTTCTTGTTTAATCATTTAAATAAATGCTCTAAAGCATTAGTTAAACAAACCCTAAATATGTTAATTCAAATCTATACTCTTATAAAGGAGATTTAGGATTCTTTTTCAAGAGAATCTTGAAAGTTAAAAAACACTAAAATAAAATACTTATGGAATCTTGAATCTTGAAATGCTTGAAAGTTGAGAAAATTATAATAACGTATGGAAATGAATGCTAATTTCCGTCACATTAAAAACGTTACATTAAGATTCCTAATTATAATTTTAAAAACGTCACAATAAATGCTAATTGATAATTATAATTATTTTGCTAATTTCATTCAATGCTAATTGTAAATTTGAAAGTTTAAATTAATAGTCTAATGCCTATATAAATAGGTGATTAGATGATCATAACCATATCATTCAATCATTCAAGAAACAGAAGAAGCAATTGAATGCTTATGGAATCTTGAAATGTTTGAAAGCTGAGAAAATTATAAAAACGTATGGAAATGAATGCTAATTTCCGTCACATTAAGATTCCTAATTATAATTTTAAAAACGTCACAATAAATGCTAATTGATAATTATAATTAATTTGCTAATTTCATTCAATGCTAATTGTAAATTTGAAAGTTCAAATTAATAGTCTAATGCCTATATAAATAGGTGATTGCATGATCATAACCATATCATTCAATCATTCAAGAAACAGAAGAAGCAATTGAATGCTTATGGAATCTTGAATCTTGAAATGCTTGAAAGCTCAGAAAATTATAAAAATGTATGGAAATGTGAATGCTAATTTCCGCATACATTAAAAACGTCCACATAATATGCCTAATATAATTTTAAAAACGTCACAATAAATGCTAATTGATAATTATAATTAATTTGCTAATTTCATTCAATGTTAATTATACATTTGAAAGTTCAAATTAATAGTCTAATGCCTATATAAATAGGTGATTGCATGATCATAACCATATCATTCAATCATTCAAGAAACAGAAGAAGCAATTGGACTCGATAACAAAAAAATCGTTCATTACTAAATAAGCAAATTCTTGCATGAAGAACTTGTAGAATAGGGGACGTTACATATCTCATTAGCTGTTGCATCTCCAATGGTACGTTTAATTATGGGTTTATATTCATGGGTTTATATTCATTTATGTTTAATTATCTTGTAACAAACTTTCACACCAAGCAAACGTTAATATTGCATGCTCTCATAAAAAACCCTTTTTTTCTCTAGACCCACCGTGCGAATATGAACCTTGAATAAAAAAATTAAGCGAATTTAAAATATATCAAAGTAAATATGTTCCAATATGTTGCAGTGAGACTGAATACAATCTTCATAGCTTATTTATGGAAGAAAAAAGCTCATATAATGATCTAAGAGTATGATTTTTAATATCTATTTTTTTTGATTTTGTTTAAAATCGATATAGAGCTTTTATTTATATTCTAAACAGGTTTGTGATTAGTCTGTTAAGGTGCTTCTGTTTTGTAAAAAAATTAAGGGCTATGATTGAACTCTAATTAGATTGAATAAAGAATCAAAGTGAAAGAGGATTGTTGTTTTAAATTGATTATTTAACTCTTCACCGGTATACACATGTTTGGGTTCGTCATTGATTTTATGATTTTTAGGGTTTTGATTGCTGGTTAATGTATAAATTTTGTGCCTCTGTTTAAACATTATTTATTAGCTTTGGTAACAGGTGTTAAATGGTAACTTACGTTGATATGTTGGTGTCATACAAATATATAAAAGATTTGAAAGTTCTTTCATTGTGTTGCGATTTAGTTATGCGTAAATCATTCTAAATATGATATTTGTCTAGGACATTCTTTGTAGTTAGTTTGCGTGAATGAGTGTATACCTTGAGAGCTTGAATGATAAAGTATTAATCATTTTTTAGTGTTTGTTTTGTGATTCTATTCATTGGTTGCAGTTGACGGGTTATCGATTTTGATAGTTTTGATTCCACCCATTTAGTGAAAGCTGCTGCTATTAATGCCTTTGGTAGAAGTTAATGAAGATCTATACTCCTTATAAAGGAGATTTAGGATTCTTTTTCAAGAGAATCTTGAAAGTTGAAAAACACTAAAATTAAATGCTTATGGAATCTTGAATCTTGAAATGTTTGAAAGCTAAGAAAATTATAAAAACGTATGGAAATGAATGCTAATTTCCGTCACATTAAAAACGTCACATTACGATTCCTAATTATAATTTAAAAAATGTCACAATAAATGCTAATTGATAATTATAATTAATTTGCTAATTTCATTCAATGCTAATTGTAAATTTGAAAGTTCAAATTAATAGTCTAATGCCTAAATAAATAGGTGATTGCATGATCATAACCACATCATTCAATCATTCAAGAAACAGAAGAAGCAATTGGGCTCGATAACAAAAAAATCGTTCATTACTAAATAAGCTAATTCTTGCATGAAGAAATTGTAGAATAGGGGACGTTACATATCTCATTAGTTGTTGCATCTCCAATGGTACGTTTAATTATGGGTTTATATTCATGGGTTTATATTCATTTATGTTTAATTATCTTGTAACAAACTTTCACACCAAGCAAACCTTGATATTGCATGCTCTCGTAAAAAACCCTTTTTTTCTCTAGACCCAATGTGCGAATATGAACCTTGAATAAAAAAATTAAGCGAATTTAAAATATATCAAAGTAAATATGTTTCAATATGTTGCAGTGAGACTGAATACAATCTTCATAGCTTATTTATGGAAGAAAAAAGCTCTTATAATGATCTAAGAGTATGATTTTTAATATCTATTTTTTTGATTTTGTTTAAAATCGATATAGAGCTTTTATTTATATTCTAAACAGGTTTGTGATTTTTCTGTTAAGGTTGCTTCTATTTTGTAAAAAGTTTAAGGCTTGATTGAAGCTTTAATTTGATTAATAAAGATCAAAGTGAAAGAGGATTGGTGGTTTTAAATTGATTATTAACTCTTCCGGTATACACATGTTTGGGTTCGTCATTGATTTTATGATTTTTAGGGTTTTGATTGCTGGTTAATGTATAAATTTTGTGCCTCTGTTTAAACATTATTTATTAGCTTTGGTAACAGGTGTTAAGTGGTAACTTACGTTGATATGTTGGTGTCATACAAATATATAAAAGATTTGAAAGTTCTTTCATTGTGTTGCGATTTAGTTATGTGTAAATCATTCTAAATATGATATTTGTCTAGGTCATTCTTTGTAGTTAGTTTGCGTGAATGAGTGTATACCTTGAGAGCTTGAATGATAAAGTATTAATCATTTTTTTAGTGTTTGTTTTGTGATTCTATTCATTGATTGCAGTTGACGGGTTATCGATTTTGATAGTTTTGATTCCACCCATTTAGTGAAAGCTGCTGCTATTAATTCCTTTGGTAGAAGTTAATGAAGATCTATACTCTTTATAAAGGAGATTTAGGATTCTTTTTCAAGAGAATCTCGAAAGTTGAAAAACACTAAAATTAAATGCTTATGGAATCTTGAATCTTGAAATGTTTGAAAGCTAAGAAAATTATAAAAACGTATGGAAATGAATGCTAATTTCCGTCACATTAAAAACGTCACATTAAGATTCCTAAATTATAAAAAATAAAAATGTCCCAAAAATGGCTTAATTGATAATTATAATAATTTGCTAATTTCATTTAATGCTAATGTAAATTTGAAAGTTCGAAGATTAATAGTCTATGCCTAAATAAAATAGGTGATGCATTATCAAAACCATAAACAATCAATCATCCAAGAAACAGAGAAGCAATTGAATAGCTTATGTTAATCTTGAATCTGAAAAGCTTGAGAAGCCTGAGAAAAATTAAAAAAACGAATGAAATGAATGCTAATTTCGTGTTCATAAAAATGTCACATTAAGTTTCCTAATTATAATTTTAAAAACGTCACAATAAATGCTAATTGATAATTATAATTAATTTGCTAATTTTATTCAATGTTAATTGTAAATTTGAAAGTTCAAATTAATAGTCTAATGCCTATATAAATAGGTGATTGCATGATCATAACCATATCATTCAATCATTCAAGAAACAGAAGAAGTAATTGGATTCGATAACAAAAAAATCGCTCATTAATAAATAAGCAAATTCTTGCATGAAGAAATTGTAGAATATGGGACGTTACATATCTCATTAGCTGTTGCATCTCCAATGGTACATTTAATTATGGGTTTATATTCATTTATGTTTAATTATCTTGTAACAAACTTTCACACCAAGCAAACCTTGATATTGCATGCTCTCGTAAAAAACCCTTTTTTTCTCTCGACCCACTGTGTGAATATGAACCTTGAATAAAAAAATTAAGCGAATTTAAAATATATCAAAGTAAATATGTTTCAATATGTTGCAGTGAGTCTGAATACAATCTTCATAGCTTATTTATGGAAGAAAAAAACTCTTATAATGATCTAAGAGTATGATTTTTAATATCTAATTTTTTGATTTTGTTTAAAATCGATATAGAGCTTTTATTTATATTCTTAACAGGTTTGTGATTTTTCTGTTAAGGCTTCTTCTATTTTGGAAAAAAATTAGGGATTGATTGAAGCTCTAATTTGATTAATAAAGATCAAACTGAAAGAGGATTGGTGGTTTTAAATTGATTATTAACTCTTTCGGTATACACATGTTTGGGTTCATCATTGATTTTATGATTTTTAGGGTTTTGATTGCTGGTTAATGTATAAATTTTGTGCCTCTGTTTAAACACTATTTATCAGCTTTGGTAACTGGTGTTAAGTGGTAACTTACGTTGATATGTTGGTGTCATACAAATATATAAAAGATTTGAAAGTTCTTTCATTGTGTTGCGATTTAGTTATGTGTAAATCATTCTAAATTTGATATTTGTCTAGGTCATTCTTTGTAGTTTGTTTGCGTGAATGAGTGTATACCTTAAGAGCTTGAATGATAAAGTATTAATCATTTTTTTAGTGTTTGTTTTGTGATTCTATTCATTGATTGCAGTTGACGGGTTACCAATTTTGATAGTTTTGATTCCACCCATTTAGTGAAAGCTGCTGCTATTAATGCCTTTGGTCGAAGTTAATGTAGATCTATACTCCTTATAAAGGAGATTTAAGATTCTTTTTCAAGAGAATCTTGAAAGTTGAAAAACACCAAAATTAAATGCTTATGGAATCTTGAATCACGAAATGATTGAAAGCTGAGAAATTATAAAAACGTAGGAAATGAATGCTAATTTTTCGTTACATTTAGATTCCTTATTTTAATTTTAAAAACGTCACATTAAAATGCTAATTGATAATTATAATTAAATTTGCTAATTTATTCATGCTAATGTAAATTTGAAAGTTCAAATTAATAGTCTAATCTATACTCCTTATAAAGGAGATTTAAGATTCTTTTTCAAGAGAATCTTGAAAGTTGAAAAACACCAAAATTAAATGCTTATGGAATCTTGAATCATGAAATGATTGAAAGCTGAGAAAATTATAAAAACGTATGGAAATGAATGCTAATTTCCGTCACATTAAGATTCCTAATTATAATTTTAAAAACGTCACAATAAATGCTAATTGATAATTATAATTAATTTGCTAATTTCATTCAATGCTAATTGTAAATTTGAAAGTTCAAATTAATAGTCTAATGCCTATATAAATAGGTGATTGCATGATCATAACCATATCATTCAATCATTCAAGAAACAGAAGAAGCAATTGGACTCGATAACAAAAAAATCATTCATTACTAAATAAGCAAATTCTTGCATGAAGAAATTGTAGAATAGGGGACGTTACATATCTCCTTAGCTGTTGCATCTCCAATGGTACGTTTAATTATGGGTTTATATTCATGGGTTTATTCATTTATGTTTAATTATCTTGTAACAAACTTTCACACCAAGCAAACCTTGATGTTGCATGCTCTCGTAAAAAACCCTTTTTTCTCTCGACCCACTGTGCGAATATGAACCTTGAATAAAAAAATAAAGCGAATTTAAAATATATCAAAGTAAATATGTTTCAATATGTTGTAGTGAGTCTGAATACAATCTTCATAGCTTATTTATGGAAGAAAAAAACTCTTATAATGATATAAGAGTATGATTTTTAATATCTAATTTTTTTGATTTTGTTTAAAATCGATATAGAGCTTTTATTTATATTCTAAACAGGTTTGTGATTTTATAGTTAAGGTTGCTTCTATTTTTGAAAAAAAATAGGGCTTGATTGAAGCTCTAATTTGATTAATAAAGATCAAAGTGAAAGAGGATTGGTGGTTTTAAATTGATTATTAACTCTTTCGGTATACACATGTTTGGGTTCGTCATTGATTTTATGATTTTTAGGGTTTTGATTGCTGGTTAATGTATAAATTTTGTGCCTCTGTTTAAACACTATTTATCAGCTTTGGTAACAGGTGTTAAGTGGTAACTTACGTTGATATGTTGGTGTCATACAAATATATAAAAGATTTGAAAGTTCTTTCATTGTGTTTCGATTTAGTTATGTGTAAATCATTCTAAATATGATATTTGTCTAGGTCATTCTTTGTAGTTAGTTTGCGTGAATGAGTTTATACCTTGAGAGCTTGAATGATAAAGTATTTATCATTTTTTAGTGTTTGTTTTGTGATTCTATTCATTGATTGCAGTTGACGGGTTATCGATTTTGATAGTTTTGATTCCACCCATTTAGTGAAAGCTGCTGCTATTAATGCCTTGGTGCTGGTAATTCTCTTTTTCGATCTTTTGATTATTGATTTATGGTTTGATTCACTGTTTTGTATAATGGGTATGTGTTGGTTTTAGTTTTGATGGGCTGTGTCATTAAAAGGAGGTTAAGATTGCCGTTTTGAATTAAATTTACGTTGTTTTATGAGGGTCTTATTTTCCTCTATAAGACTTTTGGGGTTATTAATTTGTAATTCGAGGTGTCGAACAAACATTTTATCAATTGACCTTATTTTGAATATAGGGAGAAGCCTAAGCACTATAAGATAGTATGTTAGCCATAAGCTGTGATGACTAATATCAAGCGACCTTTTATGGAATATAAGAAGAAGCATAACGACTTAAAGATAGTATGTTAGCCTAAGGATTAAAATGGCTTCAAAGTTATGATAACTAATGTCAAAAAAATAATCAGGTACAAAAATGTAAATGTACCTAAATGTTATAAATATGGCATTTTGTCCAATCTAAGATTCTGAAGCACAAATTAATAGCATTACTTGAAGTAGCTTCAAGAGACTATGTCATCATATTTACATTTTCAAGTAAATCTGCAGCACCAGTACAGATGTGATTTGTTTTTACTTACCAACTATAGACTATGACTGAATGTTAGATATTTTTAGCAGCTCTTTAAGCATGGCCCTTAGTTAGTCGAAGTATAAAATAAGGTATATCGATTCGAATGATTTATGTTAGTATTGTAAACATGTATTGTTAAATACCATCTATAAATATATCTTTAATAATCACTCATTGTTGCCAATGTGCCAAGCGTATGCATGTTTTCTTGCTTCGTTACTTAATCATTCATTAAACAAAGATGCAAATGAATCGTAGTTAATGTTCATAAGCCACTGTTTTTTGGAACTGCATAAATGTTCATTGGCCACTTCGTAGTTAATTTATGCTTGCACCTGTTCAAGATAAGTATGCTGAAAATGGGATTCCAAAGAACGGGTGAATAGTTCTATTGTTATGTCAAGTTGTGAGCTGATTTGAGTACTTATAAGTTTGTGTTATATGTGTTAATTATTAGTTTTTATATGTAAATTAACCGTTTGAGATAAGTATGCTGAATAATATTACATGAAAATGATTTTAGGAGTTGTTAGGTCTGTTAATTATAGCAGAAGTAGTTGGAAGCTTATTTGAGGAGTTATAAGCTCCTGTTGTATATGTAAATTAATTATTCAACTAAGTACACAGGGTAGGATTATATGGAGTACAATTTTGAATATAATAGAGTTTGTTAAGGCATCTCACATCAGTGAGTTGAACATTGAACATAAAATCACAAAATATATGTTGAAAAGTAAATATTTATTGAATGTATTGCTTTTACATACTTGAAAACTGCCAATGCATTTTTCAGAGCACCTAGCCCTGAATGAGCCACTCTTTATGAATGGAAGCTTTAAAAAGCTCTTTGGATGGGAAGAATTTCAGATTCTATTGTTACTTTGGTTATGTTTCATTTTAGAAAATGTTGTGTTTCATATTTTTGACCTGTTTTCTGTTTTAGCATTTTGTATATCTAATAACATGGAATACGCTGATATGAGTATGGAAGCAAGAGTTGTTGCTGAACCAGTGGTTGAAACTGTTGTATCCAAGCCTGGCGAAACCGAGGTCAGCATTGTACAATCATTTTTTAGCCTTCGATATATGTTTAAAAGATAATTCTAATGTTCTCGTGGTTTTTATAATTAATAGATTTCCTTTGAAATCCTTAGTGCATTTGAGCCTATGGATGTTGATATGGTGGTCGACCCTACTATCGCTACTGTTGATGAAGAGGTATTCGGTTTTGGAATTGTTTCCTGTATACAACTTCATGAGTTTGCAGACCCAAAAAATAAAGTATATTGTCTTACGTCATCTTACTATCCGAACATTTGTTCCTTTCTTTGTTTTCATTCATTTGGCCATCTACTGTTTCTATGAATAATTGCTTTATTTTGGAATTTTTGGAATAATTGGTTATTCTTAGAGTTTTCGGAATAATAGCTGCGATTTAGAAGGATTTTCTCTTTTCATTCATTTGGCGTTATACTGTTTCATCAGATTAAAAGATTAATAAATTTGGCTACAAAGTGGAAACTCATACGTATAAACCCATATTAACAAAAGATAATAAAAAAATACATACAAAGCTAGATGTAATAACTTATACGTATATCAAACATCAAAATAACCAATAGTATGTTAACTTTATAATGATGTTTAGAATGGTGTTTGACATGAGTATAAACCTAACTTGGCGATAGAGGAGTTCAACTAATTATTAATACTGCAACTATGTAATTGTTAATCTTTTTTTATAGTTTGAAGACACGATGATTGGAGTTAGACAATCTAGCGCCAGTATTGTGACCCCCATTCATGTTGACTTAAACAAAGGTATCGTTCCTTTTCTGATTTTAATGTCGATATATTATCATGAAACAATTAACTTTGAATACAAGTTTCATTTGATTATGCTAGAAAAACGCCAACCATTGTCTAATAAAGATGTTCGTGCAACACAAAGGGGAAAAACGGCAAGACCAACTTTGCCTATGTCGAAGAAACACCAACTCACTTAAATCTATCTTATAATAGGGTACCGTTCGAAACATTACACAATATCATAAATACTAATGGACATAAAAAACACCCGCCATTACAAACACCATCGCTTCATAACCTGCCAAGCAATAAAGAAAACATAACTACATTACAAACACCATGTTCCTATGGTTTAACCTCTGTAGGAACCAATGTAAGTGTAGACCCAGCTATTCTAAAAAGATGAGAGTACCGGAAAAGTTATTACCACCGACGTAAGCAAAAGCAAATAGCAGAAGCTAATGCTAACATGGAACTACATACACCTGTAGGAGGTACACAAAATCTTTCTGTCTTGACATGTGAACCGACTCACTTAAATCTCTCTCCTAATAGGGTACCGTTAAGAACATTGCACAATATCATAAATGCTAATGGGCCTCAAAAAACCCCGCCGTTACAAACACCATCGCTTCATAACCTGTCAAGCAATAAAGAAAACATAACACCATTACAAACACCACGTTCCTATGGTTCTACCTTTGTAGGAACTAATGTAAGTGTAGACCCAACTATTCTAAAAAAACGAGAATACCAAAAAAGTTATTACCAACGACATAAACAAAAGAAAATAGCAGAAGCAAATGCTAACATGGAGTCACATACACCAGTAGGAGCTACCCAAGATCTTTCAGTCTTGACACGTGAAACCACCTTAGGTAAAAAAATATACATACTTTTGATCTTTACGGAATTTTGTATTATCTTACTAATACATGTTTTAAATTTCAAACCAGATGATCAACATGGTAGTAACGTATTGTTGCCCCTATTCGATCAAGAGTACAACCAAACTATGGATATGGATGGTAAGCTTCATTATATAAATCCACAATTGCTCTTTACTCCTTGTATTTACATTATAGGTTAGTTCAATTTTTTAGTATTAGAGTGAAAATATTATATTATTTTTAAATAATATAATATTGGTTCCAACAAACGTTAACTTGTTGGATTATATATCTTTGCAGGAACCAATGTTGGTGTAGCCTCAACCGTTCAAACAAGAAAAGAAACCCTCATTCAAAAAACTAGAGAATACAACAGAAGTTATTACCAACGTCGTAAAGAAAATAATAACTCTTGTGGTCTTATTTCACCGACACCGGTAGGAGCTACCCAAGATCTTTCGGCCTTGACGCGTGAAACCACTTTAGGTAAAAAAATGTACATAGTGTTGTTCTTTACGTAATTTTGTTTTATCTTACTAATACATGTTTTAAATTTCAAACCATATGATCAACATGGTAGTGGTGTAGCCCCAACCGTTAAACAAGAAAAGAAAACCTCATCTAAAAAACTAGAGAATACAACAGAAGTTATTACCAACGTCGTAAAGAAAATAATAACTCTCAAGATGATCCGTACGATTTTGTGTACAATGGCCTTCCTAAAGAGCATAGTTTATTAAAGGAGCAACCACCATGTGTCAAATGTGGAGCAAAGAAAATACAGTATGAGTTCCCTACTTTTTGTTGCATGAAAGGGAAAACAACTTTGCATCCCTTAGACATTCCTCCAGAACTACACAACCTATTCACGTCACAATGCCAGTTAGGAAAAATGTTTAGGAAAAACATACGCGCGTACAACACAAACTTTTCCTTTGCATCGATAACCTTGGACAAAAGATACAATGCTAAGGGCTCTGGAGTATATACTTTTCGTGTGCAAGGAGGTATATATCATAGAATTGATCAGTTGGTTCCTTGAGATGGAGAGTCAAGGTACTTGCAGTTGTACTTTTATGACGCGGAATCTGAATTTGAGTACCGGTTAAAATGGCCTAATCTTGATAGAGAGATTGTTACGATATTATCACGTGTTCTTGCACCAAACCCATATGTTCAGACATTTCGATCACTTGGTAACCTTGGTCCACTTGACAAGTATAGGGTTAAATTAACTGCATCAGTTAAGGTCGATCAAAGACTTTACAACCGTCCGACAACGTCTGAGGTATAAATATGATTCTGACAATCCTATGTCTTATGTAAATATACAACTCGTATATCTAATCTTATACTCTTACCTCAAATATATTATCACGTAGGTCGCTGGTATTTAGGTGGAAGGTAATGAAAACATCACTACATACAAGAGAAGTATTGTTGTGTATGGAAGATTTGAATACCCTACGCATATACAACCTTATTTTGCTTGCTATGATCCTTTGTCTTATCCATTGTTCTTTCCAAACGGTGAGGCTGGATGGCATTCTCGAATACCAAGGAAAGGTGTAGACATAAGAGAACTCGTCGATGATGACGATGACGTCGCCGAAGACGAAGAAGGTAAAGTAATCATAATACGAATATATCAGTTTGTTTTGTTTAATACCATGTTACAATAGTATCTTATAGTAACTGTATGCCTTACACAATCTTTTTAACATCACCACGTAGGTATTAACACAACAACTGGTAGAAAAACAGTTACTATGTGAGAATATTACTATTACAAATTCCAGATTTGGCCATATCATAAAGATCGAGACTTCATGCTTGTAATTTTGTGAAAAAAACCAATCCACAATTAGAGCAGATTTGTATCAAGGAATCGTTGATTGTGTTAACGCCAAAGAGGTTCAATCGAATAGACTTGACCAAATTATTGTCTTGCCTGTGTCTTTTATTAGAGGACCACGTGACATGTGAAGATGATTTTTGGATGCCATGACGTTAGTACAAGATGCTGGGAAACCTGATATCTTTCTTACAATGACTTGCAATCCGAATTGGCCAAAAATTATGGAAAACCTTTATGACAGACAAACCGCCCAAGATCGACCGGACCTGGTTACAAGAGTTTTCCGTGCAAAACTAGAGTATCTCAAGCAGCAACTATTCGCCAATCATATCCTTAGCGTCGTTTGGTCGCATATATATGTTATTGAGTTTCAAAAACGGGGTTTACCACATGCACATTTTCTCCTGATTCTGACATCAGCTGATAAGCTGGCAAATCCTGATCATTACGACAAAGTTGTTTGCGCTGAAATTCCAGACCCAAATAAGCAGCCTGAATTGCACCAACTGGTCTTAAAGCACATGATTCATGGTCCTTGTGGTCACTTAAATACTCTGTGTCCTTGTATGGAGGGTGAACCAAAAATATGTTGTTGGAATTATCCTAGATAGTTCCAAGAAACAACGCAACAAGGAGATGACTCGTACCCATTGTATAGACGGAGAGACAATGGCATTGAGGTAAACATACAAAACTGTATCCTGGACAATAGATGGGTTGTTCCATATAACCCTAAATTGTTGATGATGTTCAATTGTCACATCAATGTGGAGGTGTGCTCACATATAAAATCGGTTCAATATGTTTTCAAGTACATTTTACAAGGGTCATGACAAACAAGTTTGTACAATGTTAAATAAAGATGGAGCACCGAATTCATTAACAGAGGATAAAGAGATCCAAATGCGTGTATCTGTTACATCACCCCCCAAGCTATGTGGCAAATTTATGGCTTCCCTCTATCTAATATTTATCCGTCTGTCATGTCATTGCAAGTTTATCTACCAAATAACCAGTTGGTTAGTTTCAAAGAAGACGATGTACTAACTAACATTCTTCAGAGAGAAAGAAATAAAAGATCGATGTTGACCGCCTTCTTTGAATTAAACCAGACAAACACATATGCGAGGCAGTATTTGTATAAAGACATCCCAGTACTCACATTGGAATAAGAGTAACACCAGAGAACCGTTCAAAAAAAAATAGGAAAAATGAAAAGAAGAATGGTTTTTTCTATCCATCCGAAGAGAGCGGTTTCTATAAATGCGTGTATTATTTGCAACAAGTTAAAGGCCTACTGCTGTTGATTATCTTTAATTACGTAAATGTCTGCTGCACACTACGTTTCGTAAAGTGGCCCTTGAAAGGGGATTGATAAAGAGTGATGATTACATACATGCCTGTCTACGTGAGTCCTCCATGCACAAGATACTCGGTCCTCTTAGACGACTATTCGCGACCCTTCTAATATTTTGTGAAGTCATAGATGTTTAAAAGTTATGGGATGACCATTACGAATCACTTTTAGACTATAACTTAAATTGTCGAGTGTTTGAGCGGGTTCAAAAATGGATCAAACCGACATATCATCAATATCTGTAATCTATGGGTAGGAGTCTTAGTGATTTTGATCTTCCCAACATTACTATGGATGTACGTTCATATGCATTTGGATGCCGTGAAATACATGAGGAGTGCTCGATAGTTGTACATGATGAAGATAAACTCGCGCGACATTCTCTCAACAGTGACCAAAAAACGCATATGATACCATCATGAGACATGTTGATGCTGACTCTTTGGGCGTGTTTTTTATTGATGGCCCTGGAGGAACTAGGAAAACGTTCTTGTATAAAGCTTTGCTTGCCATTGTTCATTCTCGTGGTCTTATTGCACTTGCCACCGCTTCTGCGGCAAATAACATGACAGGGGGAAGAACTGCTCACTCACGATTTAAGATTCCCATTAATCTGACTACTAACTCCATATGCAACATCAAAAAACAAAGTGGCCTTGCTAAACTACTTTGTCAAGCCAAGTTGATAATATGGGATGAAGCATCAATGGCTAAAAGACACAAGCTGTGGAGGCGGTAGATCGAACTATGCAAACATTACCGGGGTCAAACTTCCATTCGGTGGAAAGATAATGGTTTTAGGAGGGATTTTAGACAGTTTTACTAGGTTGTAAGACGCCGAAAAGCGAGGCAAATTATGGATTCAGGTCTATGAATGTCACCTCTTTAAACAAAATGCGGTTAACCATAAACATGAGGGCACGAACCGACCCATGGTTTTCAAACTTTCTACTATGAGTTGGTGATAGAGTTGAAGAGGTCATCGATGAAGACTACGTACGAATACCGGATGACATGACCATTCCATAAATTAACGGGACTGCCTCAAAGGATGCATTAATCAATGAAATATTTCCTTCCTTTGCCACCAACGCTCATTCATCTGATGATATAGTTTCGAGAGCTATCTTATCAACTAAAAATGAACACTTTGACAGCATTAACGATATGTTGATTGACAGATTTCCTGGCGAATAGAAAGTTTACTATAGTTTTGATGAAGCGGAAGATGACACGCACAACTACTATCCTTTGGAATTCTTAAACTCGCTTAACGTGAGCGGATTGCCCCCTCATCACTTGCGCTTGAAAATTAGATGTCCAATTATTCTTTTAAGGAATCTCGATCTGACGAATGGATCATGTAATTGCACGAGGCTGATATGCAAACGCTTTGATCCTAATGTCATCAATGCTGAAATTACTGTCGGACAACACACTGGAGTTAGAGTACTCTTGCCAAGAATTCCTCTTGCTCCATCTGAAGAAGACATGTTCCCTTTCAAACTAAAAAGAACACAGATAAGTATAAAATACACATATCCGTTTGTACTTAAAATAGCCCAATTAAACCCAAAACAGACCAAAAATGGCAAAAATATGCTTGTATTTGTGTTTTGTGTGTGCAGGTACGGATATATCAGAAATCACAAGAAAACCATCAAAAACAAGCAAGCACGGATACGAGAACGGAAGAGTGAACAAAAGCCAGAAGCAAAGCTAGGAAAAGTCAAACCCTCAGTCAAAGTGGTCAAATCATGGTCATTAAAAGTCAACAAGACCCAAAATATTCCATTTAAGCCCCTCAACTTTCAGAAAAGTCCATAAATGGTCCATAATCCTAAATGGGCCTCACCCGGATCCTAAGCCCAATCCCTAGCCCATTCACTCTTTTTATAAACCACAGGGACCAATCTTGCATCATTCCAAACTCCTTTTACACTACAAATGGGAAAAACCAAACACAAGGACCAAAATTGCAATTAACCCAAAGTTTAAAATTATATTACCCGTTTTTAGTTGTAAAAAGGCGCGAAGCCCTTTTTACTATTCATTCGTCTCTTTCGTTTCACCAAGCTGTTAAAGCAAGGGGCAAATGGAAATTGAAGGGTGAAAATGGTAATTCAAGTGGTCCTCTAAATGATGGAAAGGTTAGATTAGTCATCTCCAAGCTCTCATTAAGTTCACTCAAGCTAGGAGGCCACGTCATCAATGGAGAAGGCACATAAAGGGCGTAGGTTTTGCACTAAACCGACTCACACAACTAACACAATGTCACATCAATGGAATGACACGTTGGCGATCCTCAGATACACAAAAATGATCTAACGGCTCAAAAGGGTGATTCAATGATTGCTTGATTGGATGGCTCAGATGAAAAGGAGCGTGCATAGGATTTTTAGGCCTAGAAGCTTCTCTACAGCCTATAAAAAGGCCTCACTATCACACACTCATACACGTAGGGAGTAGCTTTAAGATTTAAGTTTTAGCTTAATTTTCCTTTTAGCTTAATTTTCTTTTTAAAACCTTGTAACTTTCCTTTTAAGTATTGTAATCAATCTTTTTATTAATGAAATTCAGTTGTTTTTAATCTCTCAAAAGCTCTTTTGTTTAAATTCATAAGCTCTCATTTTCCTTATTTGATGTTAAGCTAAAGCTCATATAAGCTCTTTCAGTCTATAAGCTGAAAT
>BQNB010014772.1:49201-54999 GCA_026074375.1 Tanacetum coccineum | reverse complement strand
GGAAAGAAACGACAAAGACTGCTCGTGCAATTAGAGACACTGCCCTTGCTAATGATACTTTAGGGATCTTTTTAAAAGAGGATAGTGCCAGCCGTGAGATTCTCCATGAACATACTGAGCTTGTGAAAAACAATGATCTTAAAGATCTCTTGCCGTATGGTTTGGCAATTCATAATGCAGGAATGGCCATGAATGATCATCAACTTGTTGAGGATCCGTTTGCCGAGGGACACATTCAAGTACTTATTTCAACAGCCACTCTTGCCTGGGGTGTGAATTTGCCTACCCACACCATCATTATAAAGGGAACACAAATCTACAATCCCGAAAAGGGTGCATGGACAGAGCTGAGTCCTTTGGATGTTATGCAGATGTTGGGTAGTGTGGGAAGGCCACAATACGACACTTACGGTGAAGGGATTATTATAACTGGTCATAGTGAGCTGCAATACTATCTGTCACTGATGAACCAGCAGCTTCTTATTGAAAGTCAGTTTGTTTCAAAGCTGGCTGATCATTTGAACGAATAAATAGTTCTTGGAACTATCCAGAATGCAAAAGAAGCCCAACATTGGCTTAGTTACGCATACTTGTATGTTCGTATGGTACGGAATCCTACACTTTATGGTTTATGTAGTATATTGGATATCATAACACAAGCATGGATGATTGGGTTGGCTAATTATCTAGAGAGAGAAAGTGAGGTTTCTAGTGAGAGAAATGCTATACTAAACGATACACGGGGGTGACCGAGTCTTTTTCATAATCCTAACAGTTTGTTCAGAAAGCTTTTGTGCAAGACAGTCACATTCCCTGACTTTATGAAGATATAAGCATTGTATATCAGTGATCTCATCTAAAGCAGATGAAGATTGCAAATATGAACACATAATATCATTCGACACACATTCTTGCAAAAGCATATCATACATGTTGGAAAATTCTACCTTATTAGATTCAAGTTCATCAATTTCATCTTCAAGAGATTCAACGTACTTTAAATCTGCATGCATTTCTTGCTTAAGTTCATGAACAAGTGCGAAACTATCATTCTGAGTCTTAAGGGCAAGGGGCATCAAACATTTCTTAACTAGGATTTCCATATCTTGAGCAGTTGGGTTACGAAGATGAAGACGGTCGTTTGAATGTTTTACCCACGCTTGATTGACAATTTCTTTCAGATGATTAATGTTATTCGTCATGACATTGTATGCTTGTCTACTTTTGCTTATTGATTTTGACACTGGTAAGAAATCGATGTTTTTGAAAATATTTGGTTTTGTTTTCACAAATGATTTTCTCCACATTTTCTTTCTTATTTCATTTGCCTGTGCGAACTGAATTTCATAATGCTGGGTAGGGGGTTTAAAAATTTCATAAAAGTCAAAAGGTTTCACTAAGTCTTTATTCAATTTTGATCGACTCTCGTTATCAAGAGTCAGAGTCTCTTCCCTATCGGGGACGAGTCTGTTTGCAAGATCAGATTGGTCATGTGGGATCGCATACAAACATGGTTTCTCATATTGAGCCTTTTTGAGGTACATTGGATTGGCAAAGGTAGGTCTTCCATTAAATGTAGGGCATTTGGGTGCTAACATATGAATGGTTTGGATTGATTGACTCCTTTTGTAAACAATTTCATTCAAAAACTTTAATTGGTTTTCCATTGAAATCATTTTGTCAATATCTTTTTCTTCCTTAAGCTTCAAATCCGTTATGACCTTTGTTTTCTCTTTGACAAGACCTTCGTAATGTGACTTTGTTAAAAGACTTTGTTTGACTAACTCATCATTTTTCTATTTAACAACTGAAATTTTGTACGCTTTAACTTTTAAACCTTCTTTTATGTCAATTTCCTTTTGAGCTAATAGTCCTAGAGTTTCATTTAACTTATGTTCAAGTTTCTCATAGTCAACAGTACGATCATTAAAGGCCTTGTACCTCTCAAACTCAGTCTGTTTATTTTGGAATGCAACTAAGCGAACTAATCCCCGACTACTAATAGATTCCCTTAGAGTTCTACTAGTTTCCCGCAAGATATAGATTTTCACTCAGTTAATTTCTAGAGCCAATGTTGCATTTGCTTTCTTTAATTGCTTTTGAATCTTTTATTTTCCATCGACATCAAGTTTTAAATTTGCAATTAAAATTAGCAAGTGCAACACGCTCATCATCACATCACTACATCATTTATTGGTCACCATAATATCAATCACACATATCCAGTGATCAGAAGGACAATACTGTCATCCCTTTTCCATCTACACATTTGTTTACTATTGGATTCAGATTGCCAAAATGTTGTATGTCAATGGCAAACCCATTAATTCATCATATCGTATTGTACTTATCCCAATGGCACAGCGTTAGTCGCCCGAGTCTGCATTAGGAACCTCCTGGATCTGTTGCCAATGTAACTGTAATGTGCTTCTAACTCTTGTTCATCAATTTCTTCATCCGTGTCTGCTAGCCACTTGATTGCTCCTGCTTGAAGTTAACACCATTCCAGCTTGTTTACAACAGCAGCAACATCCTTTTCCTTAAGATACGTGGAGTCTTTAACTCCTTTTGGCTTTCTGCATTCCTTAGCGAAATGACTAAATTCCTTGCAGTTGAAACACTGTATCCAGACGTTGCACTACTTGACCACCAACAGTTTCTCTAGCACAGTAACATTTACTTCCCTCTGATTCCTGAAAACTGTCCAGATCTGATTGCATCTTGTACCTTGAGTAGATATCCACATTTCATGTTTCTAGTGTTTATGAGTAAGTTGTCTAGGTTGTTGTTTGTAGGTTGTAGATTTTCTTAAAGTAACTTTTCAAAGATAGTCCCAAAAATTTTGCATGTCTTTATCCCTCTGAGCTTGTTTTCTGAGCTTGTTCAGGATCACTGTCTTCTTCATAAGCTGACTCAGATGGAGGTGTGATTGGTTTGGCTGTCTCTTTGCCTTTGTGTCTTGTAGTTGCATGAGATCTGGTTGGAAGTGAAGCTTTTGATATTGGTGCAGATGATTTGTGAGACTTTGATGTTTGATAATATGGATCTTGATATGGTTGAGCAGTAGCAACAAGTGCTAATGGGTTAGCATTCTTGGCCATTCTTTCAGCACGGAGTTCATTAACTTCCTTTTGATATTGTTTCAGAATGTCAAAGAGTTTGTGATATGAAACTTCGTCCAACTTGTGTTGTTGCTTGACAATTGTGACAAATCTTGACCATTCTGGTTGAAGTTGTTGAAGAAATTGAACATTGACTTGCATCGTAGCAACTGTCAAATTGTTTCTGATCATTTCATTCATCATCTTGTAGAATCTTGTGTAGTATGACTCAATTGTTTCTCCATCGTGAGAGGTGAATTGTCCAAACTCCCAAAATAAGTTTGTCTTGACATCTTGAATGTTGAGTGATTCACCTTGTTGTAACCTTTCAATAGCTTCCCACATTTCATGAGCTGTCTTGCATGCATCAACAGTTGAGTATATTTCATCTCCAATTCCAGTCAATATCAAATGAATCGCTTCCTTTTCTGATTCAAAATGAGCTTTGTTTTTAGGAGACATGTTTAGAATTGTCTCAACTGTTGTTTGTTCAGGAACTGCTGGAGAATTATCCGTTGCAGGTACAGCTGGAATTATGACAGTAGTAGGAGTGTAAGGACCTTCGAGAATGCACTTCCGTAAGGCATCACCATTTGGTCTTGTATCAACGTATCGTAAGAAACGTGATCGCCATTGTGCATATCGTCCGGTTGCAAGCATTGGTGGACGATCCCTTGAACCAGCTGCCATGATGTTGTTATGCATTTGACTGTCGGTTGTGGAAGTTACAATTGGAGTAGTCATGATGAATGATTGTTGAATTATGAAGTGAAAATGATTGAAGGATCTTAAGTGGATGTGTTGTGATTGAAGTTGTAGTTTTGGATGCAATTAACGTTCACGGGATTTTACAAGTCTATGATTAAAACCGATAAAATTTTAACGGGATTTTACAAAATCAATAAAAAAACCGTGAATGAATAATTGTTAGTTGTTAAGGTGTGATGTTGAGGTTTGATGATTTATTGAGTTAAGACAAGTCAAATATTGATCTCATATGAAATTCTCGGGCAAATCAAAAATCGATGAACTTTCTCGGACAAATCAATGCTCAGGCAAATCAATTCTCGGTAGCAGATTCTCGGACAAATCTTCGTGGCAAATTCGATCAAAGTTACAAATGGAAATTTTCTAACAATTGTCCTAATACAAAATTCGATAATACCTCTCCTAACACAAAACGCGATGAAACTGAGAATTTGTGTAGCTAATACAATTTTGTATGCTAACTTCCGAGAATGAAATGAAATCCTAATACACACTTTTCGATAAAACCAAAAACGTGTGCACTATTACACAAATTCTATGAGAAAGTACAACAATTTCGATAAAAATAAGAAAAAAGAAAAAATAAATAAAAAAAAAATTAAATACAAAAATTAGTCCTAGCCAAGGATCGAAATCGTGACGTCCTCATCAACACAACAAAGCCCCAACCAACTGAGCTAGACTCATATTTGGTTATTACTTCCCAAACTCGGTATAAGACACAATTCGGAATAAGCACACATTCGATATTTTAAAAAATAACACAAAAATGTCAATGGTAAGAATCGAACACAGGACCTTTCAAAGCATATCTTAACACAAGCACACAAACTAACTGATCTAGGCTTTTTTTATGTTATTCTTTTCCAAATGCGGTATATGTACTATTTTTTTTATTGTCCTTTATTCTTGTCAAATTCGGAGTACTAGCTTTCTATTCTAACAAATTTGATGTACTATTCTGATATCAAATTTCCGTATTTTACAAATTTGATACTCTTTAAATTTCGAAATAGACTTTTTCTTTGTTTTTAAAATTCGGAACAGAATGTTTCTAATAAAAAACTAATCGAAAATTTTAAAAAACAACAAAAATGAAAGTTTTAATACTCCTAAACTTTAAACAAGATAAAACCTTGAGTAGTTAGGAAGATCAAAACTCACTTTTGTAAGTTCTATAGAATTTTCGAACCAAAAAAAATTAAAAACCACACGAACACAACTAAATATTATCCCCTTGACTCTTGATACCAAATGTCGGAACCCTATAATCACCTTCACTTCATACTTGAATAAGAAAAATAGAAAGGAGATATGATAAGAATTTTAGAGAGAGAAACAAGAGAGAGAAAGTAGAGAGAAAATGAGATGGTTGATTTACTTGCACAAAATACAAATGAGACCAACACCCTCTCCACACTTGGAGAGGGGTATTTATACTTGCACCATGAGGCTTTCATGCCTATGGGCTTTCTATGGGTCGGGCTCGGGATTACTTGGCCTTTATCCCATAACGCGTACAATATTAGATTAAATGAGCCCGATTCCCGTTCTAGCCTATTACAACATTTAATATATAAATGACCGAGACCTAATATTCCTAATGAACGAACTTCTGATTCGACTTAATATTTTTGAGGCTAACACATCACAATTCTTAACAAAATCACCACCAACAACATGGTATATTCTCCGAATAAACTGACGAAAGTCAAATAGTCAAAGGACTAAAATGAAATATTCAGAACACAAAAGGGCAAAGGTTACATAACGGTTCTTCACCGTTAGCTTATTTAATTCCTGATAATCGATGCACATCCAAAATGATCCATATTTCTTCTTGACAAACAAGACAGGAGCTTCCCAAGTTGATGAACTGGGTCTTATGAAGCCTTTGTCAGAAGGTTCCTGTAGTTGATCCGACAATTC
>BQNB010014772.1:24201-34201 GCA_026074375.1 Tanacetum coccineum | reverse complement strand
TATAAAACAACATCAAGCAATAAGTGGGTAAAGTCCCGATGGGCTAGGGTATTAACAGGATCACCACTGCTTTAATTTCCAATCATAGATTATAATTAGACTTTAGGATGCTTTATGCGGATGCGTTAGATCATGAACTTGATTGTCGGTATTAGGTCTTAGGGATGAAGAACGCCTTAGTCATTAAGAATGTTATGGCCGTCCTCGAGATAAATAGCCATTGCATATTTAATTCAATCCATCATATTAATCGGATTAACATTGGTTAATACTAGTTTTCTTATATTTTGGCTTTTACCTGCTTCTTTATCTTTTATTATTTGTCTTTTTTGTTATTGTGTTAAGAATTGATAGTTATCACATAACATGTGCAAGTCTCTCCAGTGAAAACCCCCCTTATTACCTTAGTAATATGTATAGATATGTTTAACCTTTATAGTATCTAGTCTAGATAGATTTAAATATAAATAGAATATTAGTTTACTTCCTCTCTTAGTGTTACGTCACCTCTTACGTGAAGCTTCATCTTGACTGGGTACACTGCCCGTTAGAGTGTTGTCTTTAGGTTAGTCGGATAAATATAAATGTAAAATCTTGATACATAAATTATACACCACACAACGACACATTACCCATAATACTTAGAAGGCTACATGATAGCTATGGCATGACAGGAAATAAACTACGCACTACTATTAGCATCCTCTGGGTCGTCAGTGCGTGCTGGCTCCCTAGCCTCTAGTGTCTGAATACGTCTTATAGTTGTAGTCAACTGAGTCTGAAGTAACGAAGTCTGAGTCATTAATGTCGCAACCTATGCCTCTAGTATCCTGACATGGGCCTCTATAGCTGCACTCCTGTCCTCAGAACCAGCCCATGCCCTATGAGCATACATCGCCTCTCTCTCGAAAGCAAGCGCCATAGTGTTGAAGTACCGTCGATCTCTACATATCATGTTGATCTGAGCTCTCAAGAAAGCTCGATCGTCCTGTGCATCCTCAAACCGAACATAGAACTCATGAGTATCCTGAGGAAGAGTAGTGGCAAGATCTGCCACTCTCTGGTTGACCGCCTCTAGGGTGGTCGGTGTTGTCTCCTCCATATCCCCAACCATGTCATCCCAAACATCCGTAATCCCCTTGCCAACCTCTCTAGACATATGACGTCCAAGGATGGCATCCACAACATCAACAAAACCATAATCAGTAGTATGAGTAACATCTAATCTGGGCTGTCTAGCAGCAACAGCTGTTGAGCTCTCCCCAACCTCAAACCTAGGAGTGGGAGCTATCAAACATAACCTCTTCCGAGGTGGTACATCGGCCTTGGGAACAACCTCCCTACCATAGTTTTAAAAAGCGCGCCTTAAGGCGCGCCTAGGCTCTAAGGCTCTAAGGCTTAAGTTTTAAGGATTTTTTTAGATCGAGGCTTCGCACATGCACAAGGCTCACAAAAAGCGCAGAGCCTTGGAATTTAGAGCCTTGAGCCTAGGCGCACCTAGGAAAGGTGACGGATTTTGAAACTCTCTTTTTGAATTTAACATTTATCGCTTTCATATGTTAATAATAGATTACCTAGAAACTACCTAAAAACTAAATAAATCAATCAATTTGATTGTTTGGTCGTTCTATTTAAAGTGTCTTAAACATACACACGCATCCTTATTTTACGCATGAGATAACGTAATCTCGTCATGCCATGAATCTGATACATTGTTTGATATTTTTGGTTTAACTACTTAATTTTTTAGATACATTAATTATTTTAGTGTCATTTAAGTCATCATTAATCTATAATTTTTCGCCTAAACTATTATAACTTACTTTAATTAAATGCGACTCATATTTATGAAGCTCGCGCCTTGATCTGCACCTCGCCACAAGGCTCCGTAAGCCCTTGTCGGTAGCAGGTAATTACAAAGGTGATGACGGTGCATGCAATGGTAGTGGTGATGCAGCTCTCGACCGAATCATGGCTGCCCTATAGCCTAGTGGTGCCTCAGCATAGGTAGGGCTAGTATGGGTAGGTGGTGATAGTAAAGGTAATGGTGGTGAGGGAATATAAGGGAGTGGAGATGACAGTGGAGTAAGTGGAGATGGTAGTGGTGATGATGAAGGTAGTGCAGCAGCAACCGCAGCAATGAGTGCCTCAGTAGCAGTTGACATAGGTGTTTGGGGTCGGACAGATATCCTAGCCCTGCGAAGTCTAGGTGATGGTGGTGTGGGTGCAGACTCGTCTGTCTCAAATGCCTCTGTCTCCTTAGCTGAGGGGACAGGGTCATCAATAGGTATGGCAGAAGAGTCAGTCGGAGCTAGATGCTCCTCCTCCTCCTCGTCATCATCCTCCTCCTCAGAGGCCTCCTCCTCATCATCATCCCCGGAGAACTCCTCCTCCTCCTTACCTCCTCCATCGGCAGGATAGTCAGCAGGATCCTCCTCAGGGTCATCCTTCGGATCCACCTCTAGATCCTCATTAAGGTCTGAGTTAGCAATGTAGCCTGGTGATAGGGCTGTCCGTGAAGCATCAGCAGGAAGGGGCTGATACTCAATCAGAATGTCATTGTCTGACGGAACTAGAAACTCCGAGTACTCTGGAACAAGTACATAGTCTGGTGATGGTGGGTGCTCGGGACCAGGCACGTAGTCCGGTGATGGTGGTGCCTGCGGTGCAGCCTCTGGAGACTATGGTTCCACATCAGATACACACTGAAATCTCCATGGCTCATAATCAGAATATACAGACGTATAGGTAACTCCAGACAATGCTGAGTCTGATGACATGACTGAATCTGTAACAACCCAAAAAAGAGTATATATAAGTATATATATAAGACCAGTAGTAATATACGTAATATAATATAAACACATATATTAATCATGTAAGCATCTAGTATAACCAACTAATGCAAACAAATAGTGTATGTATGTCCCATGAAAAACTTTTGTATGATGCAATGTTTAAAAACGGTTATAGTCCAAGTAAAAACACTTGACCTGGTTCTCTATAACCTTGGCTCTAGATACCAATCTGTAACACCCCTAAATAGGGTCGCAGCGGAATAAGGGTCTGAGAGTGTTACTTCATAGATC
Organism: Tanacetum coccineum; assembly: GCA_026074375.1. NCBI lineage: Eukaryota > Viridiplantae > Streptophyta > Magnoliopsida > Asterales > Asteraceae > Tanacetum > Tanacetum coccineum. The sequence goes on along the minus strand of BQNB010014772.1, from coordinate 31,112 downwards.
AATAGCACACTATATGAAAGAACGACTTCTAAATGAGTCGTTTGAAATTGATACATTAGATTTAATAAAATTGTTTGTTACAAAAGCTCACAGCTTAACTTGTTCATCCTTAAGAATGTAAAGATTTAACTACATAACAAATATTCCCCAAAATGTAATGCCAGTAAATCTTTATGCAATACGACTCCCAAAATAACGACATCCAATGTATCCTAGCCCTTACAACTTATTGACTTGAGAAAAACATGCATTAAAACGTCAACATAAAGTTGGTGAATTCACAGGTTTAAGTAATGTATAAAGTAGGACCACAAGATTTCAAGTGTGTAATAATGTAACACATACAATATCACTGATGACATCAAATAACGTCACTTTTATAGCATCATTTATCCCATGAAAATAACCTATTTTATATAATTATTGCAAAGAATTGTTACTTAATCGTTTGTATTTAAGAATTGCAGTAATTATGGAGTACTTGGTGGAGATTAGCAAAAAAGACACGCATTCTGGAGCTTAAACGAAGATACATGAAGATTATTATTCTGAAAACCAATATGCCGTATCCATCAAGGAAGATACGGCGTATATGTGCGTGCACTTCACAACAAACCACGAAGATTCAAAGACCAATACGCCGTATCCAGGAGGACTCAATACGCCGTATTCAATTTAAAGTAATAAAATATTCTGGAAGATATCAAACGTGGTCCTTACTCTAAGAAAATCCCCAATACGCCGTATCCCACATCGCCCGATATGACATATTGGTCAAATTCAAGACTCTATAAATACAAAACCCTAAACGCAGTTGTAGACATTCTTTTTACCACCAAGTCTGATTTTCAAAAGATCTATGATGCCATGAAGGTCCTATAAAGTGGTCTAGTCGATGGGAAAACTTTTGTAATCTCTACACTCTACTATACGCGTTCGGTTAGCATTATGTTTAATCGTTCATCTATGATTTCGTGTATTGTTACAATGACTATCGGCTAATACCTTTGGGTATTAGCCATGTTTATGATAATATAATGTTTTAATTTGTCTTTATATCGATTGTTCTTTATTTTCGTTGTATTACATGTTGTTATTTTTATAACTTATACCATGTTGTTGGCTTAATTATGTGTTTTCTCTATCATTCAACTGGGTCTAGTCCTACATATTTAATGCACTGCAACTTCGATGTTGTTTGGGCGTAGGCTAAGAGTATAGGATAGAAACATATAATGCTTATTCATATAGCTAGAATAATAGGATCACTAATAGAAAGCCATGTTTTGATCTATGGCTAAGTGGATAGGTAGACTAAGCCGGTGACTTAGGATTAATCATAACGTCCTGTTTCCATAAGTAGTTAAGTGGGTGTGGACTACTAGTATATGAATTTATCAAGTTTAGAGGAGGATTGTTAGGATTAAAAGCCTTCTTAATGCTGCTAGTATTACTGCTGCTCATATCAGAGTTAATGTTGCTCAGTTGTGTTAGTATTGCTCAAGAACTTCAAAGAAAAAAAATGCTAAGTGTTTACTACTGCTAGTGCACAGTTAGTACTGCTAGTGTAAAGTTACTACTGCTAGTACAAAGACTGCTTGAAGAGTTACTACTGCTAGTGTAAAGTTACTACTACTAGTGCATATTAGTACTGCTTAGAGACTTAGAAGAAAAACTGCTAAGTAGTTACTACTGCTAGTACAAAAGTTACTATTGTTAGTACAAAGTTAATGTTGTTGAAGGAGTTAATGCTGCTAGTGAAAAAGTTAGTACTGCTGAGTTAGTTAGTACTGCTTATGTGATTTATATGAGTTATTTTTGTAAAAGATATGTATAACTTATTTGTTTAAAAGAATTGATATTCTTAGGAAAGTATTGTAAGCCGTTTAGGACTCCTGGTGTATAAAAGGAGGTTCTAGGGTATAGTTTTCATATATATATAAAATGAGTCATTCATAGAATTATCATAGCTTCAAGGTCTTTGTAACCCTATTACTTTGAGAGTATTCGTATTATTAATAATATTGGAGCTTTTGTTTGTTGAATTATATGTTCATATAATTACTGTTTCATTGATAGTTCTTTTTAATATTAAAGATTAGATTCTGCATAATCTTTAATACATTCAAACAAAGTTTCTACTATAGTTGTGTTAGATTTATCAAATATAACTAATCCTTATACAAGCTTAAGGAATTCGATCTATTGAAGTGGGATCAACATTGAGAGACAATTGTATAGGATTTGATGCCTCTCAACTAAAACTTACAAGCCTATATATATAGGAAAATAAAAACATCACTCATACCTACTCCTTTAGACATAATAAGGAAGTAGGGCCATCAATTATTCAAACTTTTGACAAAGGCGTTTTAAAAACGCATGAAAATAAGTAGACAAAGGAGAGGGTCCAACTTCTAGATGGTTTTTGACAAACTTTCACACAATAATTCACATAATAAAAGATGGCCGACATATTTATCATATGGGGGCTCTTCGAGCGTCAAGACAACACGGAACGGGACGATTCAATTTTAACTTTTACAGACAATAATCATCCCATCCTAGGTCCATAATGAAAATTAAATCGTCACTGCTGTAAAAAGACGCAAAGAACACTAAAGCAACATATATTAAAACTTCACTACGCAAAGCTCAAAGAGGCTATCAAACTTTAATAGGCTTCATAACTTGTGAGCCACTTAGCGTTTGTGAAAAGCGTTCACATTAAGAGGTTAATCAAAAAGTTTATTAAGAATTTGTCACCTGAGTGGAACACAAATCTGTTGTGTAGAGAATATAGCTAATTTAGATACAAGGAGCATGATGATCTCTACAACAACCTCAAGGGTATGAACCATGAAGTTAAAGGGATCTCTAGCTCAAGTTCAAGCACACAGAACATGGCTTTTTTTGTGTCCTCTTCTAATAACACACTAGCAAATCTATGAAGCATTAATGGATCTCATGAGTTGACTACTTACTAGCACTCAATTAATACAGCTTACTCAACAATATTGATAAAGTGAAGTGATTTTATTGTTTATTCGTTGCTAGTCAACCAAATAGTCCCAACTTCACATAGATTTGCAACAATCTATGCTGATGACAGAAAGAATAGATGTGAGATGAAAATGGCCAGGTTGACCATAGAGGCTAAAGGTTTTTGAAGAATATAGGAAGTTGAGCCTTGAACGTTAATGGCATAAGACTATGGTTTTTGATAAGTCCAAAGTGAGTCGTAAACCCACAAAGGGAATTTTTGCTAGGTGTGCTAGAGCTCCAGAAATTTAGACAACAAAAGGAAATTATAAGAAGGAGTGTGCCGTGTGATACATAAAACTTCTACAAAGCTGGGTGTCATGTGATGGTCTTGGTGTATATGAACAGGAGTGATTACAGAGGAAGGGCCTAATGATGCACTCATGGCTATTCTTCGTCATTTCTGACTCAAAGTATCCAATGAATTCAAAGTTGTTCAAATGCTTGATGAAAACTGGTAAATTACTAAATCTCAAATGATAACTCTTAAGAGATTTTGAGAAATCTAGTTTAAATGTTTTAGTAAAAAATAGGTTTAGACTCTTGGGAAGAAAAACTAAAATTTTATAAAAAGAATGAGTCGTTTTATTAAAACATTAATGGTTTAAAATGGGATATTAAGTAAGGAGAAATAACTATTAGTATCTTAGAAAGAAGCTTAAAAAACATCAAAAAGAAAATAGCTTTCAATATAAGGTAGATAAATTAGAAAAAGCATCTAGAAGTTTAACAATGCTCATAGGAGTGGCAGATAGTTTGACAATTGCAATAAATTTAGGCTATGAAAAATATAATGCAGTCCACCATCCTATAAAGGAAATTTCCTGCCTTAACACCTGATTTGTCCTTTTACTATTTAGATGAGTTTGTTAATCAGCTTGTAGTTAAAATAAAAATCTGATGAAGAATGTTATGAATAGTTAGCGAGAATTGATGATGCCCCAATTATTGAAGAATGTGTATCAGATAGTGAGAAAGAAAATGGTCTCTCATAAAACTGCGAAGAAAGGCAGTTATCCTAGTATTGCTAAATAATTTATCAAACCCTAACACAAGGAGAAAACTGCTAAAAACTTTTAAAAAAGCTGGGAACATAGGAAAAACACTCACATCTAAGAGGCAATCAAAGAAATTGAAACAATATGATGGTCTCAAAGACTAGAACAATTTTTGAATCTTTTATAAGGCCTGATATGTGTGTGGAAGCTGATCATTGCAAGTTGATTGAAATTACATAAAAACAGTTATCAAAATCAAAGATGGTATAACTTGTTTGGAACAATGCTCAAATGGTGAATCTCAATATTTTGCTAAAAAGACGCAACCCCTGTGCTAAAAAAAGGAACATGGTTTTTTTTTTGTTTTTCTAAAGCAATAATCTAATGAAGTCTGGCTAGTATCAATTAAGACGGCTAGACAAAACTATTTCAAAAACTTCTGTACAATTAAGTCTGCTTAACAAGTGTAATACCTCTCATTCCGCAAAATAATAGAATTGCGACTCAGATCCAATGTCAGAATTTCTAAAATAGCACATTCATCTGTAAGAAGCCCATAATAATAACATTAGCATTTTAAAAACAATAACAAAGTTAATACTGTTAGGTAAAAATGTATAATATTGCTAGGCAAAACATCATTAGTTGTTCAAGGAAATAATGTTAATGCTGTTAGGCTCAGCTTGTTGGTTTGGAAATCAAAGACTAAAGTTTTAGACCATGTTTCTAAACCGACATGCTTCTATCACCCTAAAGAAGTTTGATTAGATTGAGCACAAGGCATATCCAAGTCAGTGATGGCTTGGGTCCCCAAAAGAAACTAATTTTCTTATCTAATGTGCAAGGCAATCCACAAATGGATTTACAAGATAAAGGAGTAATTGATAGTGGATGATCAAGGCACATAACTAGGAACATGTCCTATCTTACTGACTATGAAGAGATAGATGGAGGATATATTACTTTTGGAGGGAACCCCAAAGGAGGGAAAATCACAGGAAAAGACAGAGAGTTTTGGTGAGAAAAAGAATTGAGAGAATTGGTGAGAATAAAAATAGAAAGAGAGTTGTGTGGAATAAAAACAGACATAGTGATTTGGTGAGTAAAAGAATTAAGAGAAGTGGTGAGTTAAAAAAACAGAAAGAGAGTTGAATATATTAAAAACAGACAGAGTGTTTGGAATGGAATTGGAGTTAATGATGGTGACTCAAAGTTAATGCTGCTAGGCATAAAATTACTATTGTTGGTGAAAATTAATGCTGCTAGGCATACCTTACTACTGCTGGGTTACTACTGCTGGACGAAAGTTAATGTTGTTGAGGGTATTTTCATAAATACTTCGATTAAGGGTTTCAATCACTCATTTAATCGATTTCATTCACTCATATACTCTCTAATCACAAACCCTAACTCAATTTTATCATTCATCATCAAAACTGTAAAAACTAAAAGAATCGTTATAAGCTTAGATTGTTTAGATCTATATCTAGGATAATAACACTGAACATAACATGTAGCAGAATAAGAACATCAATGTTACTCTAACAAGGTTTTCATCATTATCTTCTCTACGATACATGACTACTACAAGCCCCAATTCTAGATGATCAATTCTAGAACGTGTTATCTAAAGTATAACAAGGAATCAAAGATCCTTGAGGCTAAACCAACCAAACCTAGGCGTCTCCTTAGAGAACTTGACGCCTAGAACACACACACACACACACTTTTTTGGTGTTTACATCTTTGACACACAGAAAATAACACGACCTACATCTCTTTATATACTAAAGATATTAGGTTTACAAAGGATAAGTACTAGGAAACAACTAAATCTTCCTATATTTTATAATTATCTTCTAGGAAATCTTCTATAATCTTCCATCTTTTGAAGAATTCCTCCTTTGTCTTTTAAGTCCTTCATCTTTCATATGTTTTGTCTTATCAACTCAAATATAATTCCTAACAATCTTCCCCTAGTTGATAATGACAAAACCAAAATAAGCACGAGCTTCTTCCCCTTAAGCTAATATATATATGAAAGAATTAGGATCTATGCAATTCCACCAAGGATCTGTAAGTTGCACATCTTCTTTGTAAATCTTCTTCCCCTTTTTGTCATAATCAAATAGGAGACTCTAAGTAGATGCAACTATGATTTCGACAACCACAAACCACTATCACACTTCTAATCCAGCCTTCAAACAACTCAAATTACCCTCCATAACGCACCTTAAGATAAATGAACTTGAGTAGTAGAAACTTAAACTAGCAGTAGTAATAATGACTTACAGTAAAAACCTTCACCTCATGTAGCATATAAATGGTTAAACATTTTAACAATAAGCTTCTCTTGAAACCCATATGTTAACCATTTCTTGAATGTAGGCTCTATGTAATGATTACTGATGAAGAAAACTAAGTATAACGAACTTGATGCTGAAGTAGAATAACCCAAACTTGTATCTTATATCTTGTACTATCCACGTGACTCCAAACTCATACCAAAACCAAAGTATAAGTAGATCGCAACCTCTTGATAAAATCCTCATCTTCTATGAGATACATAACTAAAGTGATAGCAAATGTGAGCATTGAGCACCATAAGTTAGATCACACACCTTTGCTAGATTCGTCAAGTCTTCGTCACACAGTTGTAAGCACGAACAAGTTATCTCCAAATGTTGTAAACCATTTGAGATATGATAAGAACACAAACCCAAATAATTCCACTTCACTGTCAAATAAGTGATAAACAATCATCTTCGTAATCAATTAATCTAATGAATCTAAAAATACGAGCCTTTTAAACGTTTAAGAACATTTAAAATAAATTCCAATCTGTTAGCTTCCTCTTAAACCAATCAGTAG
>BQNB010014772.1:0-18128 GCA_026074375.1 Tanacetum coccineum | reverse complement strand
GCCGTTAAACACGAATAAAGGATCCAACCTCGTCATCCCAACCATAACATGTTGCAATTTTATCGAAGTGGTCTCTCCTAAACACGACATCGATAAGCTCAGTTACAAAGGAAGTGGTCTTCTCCTACTCGACCTTCTAGTTCAACTCTATCCTTTTTATATGTTCTTTAGTGAATTGAGTTAAAGATTAGACGCTAGCTACAAACGTATTATATTTAAAATTTTGTGTACTATGATTGATAAGGCACTATCTATACAGAACCGAAGTTAAGTTCAAGTGGTAGAAATGTATTTACGTGTGACTTATTGAGATTTATGTCAGTTGATGCTTGTATTGGTGTGTGAAGTACAGGAGTACATGGATGTGGAATCACTCAAGAAGCTTAACAAAAATAAGAAGCTTGTGAAGAAGCTTGCCATGAATCACCAAGCTTTTTTGGCTTCTGAGTCTGTTATTAAGCAGATTCCTCCTTTGTTGAGACCTGGTCTAAACAAGTCTGGTATGTGCATTTGTTCAAATCATTAGTGAGTATACCATGTAAATTCAATGCTCTCTATATAAATAACTTCGAAATCATAGGCAATATTGGTATATTGGTGAATAACTGAAAGAGAAATTAGATAAATAAGAGGAAGTGAATTTTGTCGAATGTATATTATTTCTATTCTGACATATGAATTTTTTATTTAGAGTTTTTGATGTTTAGGCTTCTAAAATTCTCATGTGTTTATTATAATTTTAGAAGTATTTTTTCTTTTCAAAGTAATTCTTTTAGTAAATGTTTTTTTCCCTTTGTGTTTTCGTCCTATATGCAGTCCAATGTTGTTATATATGATGAAATGAACGGAGTAGAGCTAGAAAAGGAGTTGTATTTTGAGGATGCAATTTTTTATCTTTTGCCTGTAAGTAATTTTAGTAGTTTGAACTATACGTGTTTAATCATGTGAACATGGTTATACTACCTCTGAATTTCAGTCAACCATGCAGTAACATTGTTTAAATTTTTAAAGGAAGTGAAAAAGTAGAGTTTTGGAAGTCAATTGGTGTTGATCATGTCGTTGACTTGAAGGAAGGAGGTGTAATTGAAAGCGTGAAAGCCTTCTTGAAAACAAAGATGCTCAAAGGGATTGATGTATTATATGATCCTGTTGGAGGCAAGCTTACAAAAGAAAACATGAAGTTACTAAATTGGGGGGGGGGGGCACATATTATAGTTATAGGGTTCGCTAGTGGCGAGGTCCCTGTTATTCCTTCTAATATAGCTCTTGTGAAAGTATAAAAAAACTGGATTCTTTATCTATACATATCAAGTTTATGTGTTCTTAATACGAAACACTTTCTATTTACTCAACTTGAGATTTGTGAGGAGCTATTTACTCGACCTTAAATTTGTGCGGAGCTATTTACTCAACCTTGAAATTTTTTAGGAGTTATCGAATTCTTGCTTTTCAAGGTACCTATACCGGTTGTAACACTACAAGTTATTTTAACTATATAAGCATTTATTGATTGTGCGACAAACATGGATATATATATATATATATATATATATATATATATATATATATAAGTTCATATCAGATTCTTTTTATATGTGATGTGAATGTGTTTCAAACATGCCAATGATGCAGTGGTATCTTTGCTGAGCATGAATGGCCAAACCAGATCAATAAATTGAGTAAGGATCAATTATCACTTCAAGCAATTGGTCATTTTGCCTCTGTGGTACGTCAAGCAATTGGTCTCTGTGCGTTTGTGTGGTATGTTCTTTGTATATATGTGTAACTCTATAATGGTATGTTTGGCGAAAGTAACTGTTGCTGGAACTAGAGATGGAGCTGTAGATGGAGATGGAGATTATGAAAAGAGATTATTATTATACGCTACATGAAGTAGCATTTAAGTTTAAGAGATTATGAAAGATTTTTTTATAATCTCATATAAGTTAATTTGCCAAACGAAACTTATATTTTAAATAGCTTATTTTTTTGAAAAATAATCACAATCTCTCCATAATCTTTGGTACCAAACATAGCCTAAATGAATACAATAGTGATTTTTATGGTTATTTATATGGTATATGTTTTACACTAGCGTTATTGCTTCTAACTGTTGTAACTTCTCTAATATATGTAATCTGTGTTGGTCTTTGCTCATGTGCGTATTCTTATTAAATACTTTATATGAGTGACATACATCAATATCTTACACCTTTGGAATTGTGAGTACGAAGCAATCAGTAAATATAAAAAACTAACAGGTCATTATGAACCTTAATATATGACATGGAAAAGATGTGAACAATAGTATATGTAATCTGTGATGGTCTTTGCCAATGTGCGATCATCCCAAACATCAATGCATGAGCCTCAAAACCTTATTAGTATCCTTCATTTCCTACATTTATGCATTTTGTATGGCTTATGTGGTTAACTTTATGTTTCGCTCATACATGAACTACAAAAGCAAAGCACAAAGTGTTTTCTTGGTAGGAAGTTATTGATATGTGTGACTTCGTAGTGGGGTGAAGCCGACAGTTCCTTTAATATTATTGGAACATTAAAAGTATAGAATGATTGATACATGTTCTTTGTTAATTGTGACAACCTACATTTTCACAACTTTTACGACTCCAACAATTCAACAATTTATTTTGGACTTTTACGCGTTCGCTTTTATTTCGCGTCATTTGGTTAAATCACGTAAGTTAAATATAATCATTCAACGTAAACGGGCGTCAACCTAATTAATATTTATGTCAACCAAGTGTTAGATAATTTTTTTTTGAGAATAATTATAATCTTTGCACATTTTATTTTTATCGGTTACGTAAAGTGTTTACGTTTCGCGATAAAATACGTTTAGGCATTCCCGGAACCACCAAAATTAATCTACGCTTCAACAAATACCTATTTTTATTTCCAATGATCAAAGTTTTGTAAAACTTTATCCATGATGCCCATATATGTCGTCCCATATATAGATAACCAACAAAGGAAGACAATTGATACAAGTATACTTTATAAACTAGAACTACAACTTATTCATTTCAAGTAATACTTGCATTTTCTTTTCATTTTATGCAAGATAAATACTAGTAAACACATTCCTAGAATTCATGGGATAATGTCTATCTTAGGAGACATAAGAACACATGTATTAATAACCAAGGACCATGTACAAGCTAGGGATAGTAAACCTAGCTCATGACTAGTGGTTTTGACCACTAGTCATCCCCCATTTTACTCATCTTGTTCCCATTGTTGCCCCCCCTTGCTACTTTGGTCTTGATATAGTTCAATTGACTAGTCCTCATTATACTTATAACTCTTACACTCTTGAAGTAATAACACACATCCTTTTCCTTAGCAAAAATCAAACAATCTCTCCCTTTTGCTCTTGCATAAGCCACGACAACAAACACCCCATTTAAATAATCCATAACTTGATTTTCTAAGACCATACAAGCACTCATACATCATTCCTATGATAACCTAAGATGTTTTGAAGTATTGGTTAATCATTTACAAGTGTGGAAGCAAGAAAGAGGAAGCTAGGGTTTTCTTGGTTAATTAGGGTTTCAAATCTTGCAAGCTTGGGTTAAAAATCTAAAAAAGGGTTTAGATCATATTTCTCATCATCATACATCTCATTAAGGTTATCTAAAACCCTTTATGTCCTTCATTTATCATTTTATGCATATATGAGTTCTATGTAGCAAAAATCACCATTAGGAAACTTTTAATCATAGAAAATGAACTTATACTTGTGATCATGGTTTTGTACATTTTTCCATGTGATATGTGGTTTGTAAATATCAGGAATGATGGAGAATATAAGTTATGGTATCATGTTGGTTTTAAGTGTAAAAATGTATATAGTATAAAATTGTTATTAAAGTGTACTTAAGAAAGTGTGATTTAAAAAACAATGTTTATGTACTTGTTAACGTTGACTCAAGACACAATATGGACCTATGGACTTATCTATATAGTTAAGACATAGTATATTAAGAGTATTGTAAAAAACTTGTGTATTATGAGGTTGAAAAGTATATAAAATAAGTATATAACATTAATTATATACAATATATATAGGGGCTGTTTTGATTTGGTCTGAATTTTTAAGCATGGATTTTATGTTTTATAAAAATACTACATATTACAAGGATCGTAAGCATATAAAGAACTTGAAAAACCGATTTATAACGAAGGAGATACGATAATAACAAGTTTACAATAATTAATATTTTTATAAAAATAATTTTATAAAAAGTTACTGTTCATCAAGGACTTTATTTTTGGAAAACATCATAAATAAATAGAACATTTAATTACGAGAACGTGCTCGAAATAATCACTAAAAACGGAGCCTTAACGAATAAGATAAAACATTTACGATAATTAAAGTTTATAAAAGTAATTTTATAAACTATTACAGTAAAAATTAACTATTCATCATGCAGATCAAGAATTATAAAAAAGTAATAATTTTGATACATCGTTTTAAGTGGACATATGATGGAAAAATGGACACTAATATATGTAATACATATGATATATATGGTTATAAAAGACTTGTGGTAGTTTACTAAATAGAAAGATACATAAAACAAGTTATAAAAATGAGTACACTTAAGTATTACAAAAGGGCTGTTGGATTTCGAATCAAAGATATTAGGTTTGTCTCTTTAGAAAGATAGTACACCTCATGATGATTCCAAATATGTAAAGAGCTCGAAAAACCGCCATATAACAAAAATGATACGGAAAATATACGTTTTACGTTAATACCGGGTTTATAAAAGTAAATTTTATAAAAAAAACACAAGTTATCAAATACTTATGGTATGTAAAGTTTAGTATTTTTCACAGATTACACATATTTTTAGGATTCCAAAATGATAAGAATCATAATTTTTCAATCGATAACGAAGAAGTTATGAATTACGCGAGTTTACGATAATTAATACTTTTATAAAATAAATTTTATAAAAAGTTACTGTTCATCAGGGACATTATTTTTGGAAAACATCATTAATATGATAAAACTTTTAATAACAAAGACGTGCTCGAAAGAATCGCTAAACACGGAGCTATAACGAATAAAATACGACATTTACGGGTTTTACGTTAATTAAAGTTATAAAAATAAGTTTATAACTGGTATGAACAGTAAAATCACTGTTCATCAGAGGACTAAAAATATGAAAATGTCAAATTTTGATAACTCGTCTTAATACGAAAGCGTGGACGTAAGAAACGCGCGAAACGGATTTAAAACGGGAAAGTTACGCTATATTTACTAAAACGATAATTATAAACGTTTTTACCTTATAACCATGATTTCTAAATTACAAATAGATGGTGATGAGCTATATAGGATTATATATGGTGTTAGTTATTCATAGTACTTAGTACTTATACGACCTATAATTGTTTAGGTTGCACTCGGACGTTTTAGTGACGCATTTTTCACTTGTGAAGTATATTATTGATTAACTCACTCGAGGTGAGTTCATAGCCCCATGTTTTTACAATTTCTATGATTTACAAGTTTTGGGGGAGAAACATGCTTTGTTTAATAATTGAACGCAAGTGGACATTTTTATATATTGATTACGCTTTGCCTAAGTAGCTTGAACCCAATATGCCCGATATCATGAACTGTTAATTTCTGGATTGGAAGCGCGAGTGTTATAAATAGATCTATTTGGGATTGACATCCCCGTTCGGGTGACTAGCTACCACCGGGAACGAAAGTTATAGCATGTCGGATGTGGGATGTTTCGGGTTGAACATCATCATGGGCAATGTAGGCAATATTTATATATTGTATTCATATATGTCGAGCTTCAGTCTCATGAGCTTATGTAAACGTAATGGCATTTTGTGGTCTTTATCACGGGGAAATCTTGCGGTCCGGATTTATACATATATAAACCTATGAATTCACCAACTTTATGTTGATCGTTTTAAGCATGTTTTTCTCAGGTTAATAAGGTACAAGAAACAAGGATACATTGGTGGTCTACATTGTGGAGTCATTACTATAAAGATTTACGTGCATCATATTTTGGGGATATTTTTCATGTACAAAAATCTTTGCATTTTCAGGAATGAACAAGTTTAGCCGTTGAGCCTTTATAACAATAATTTATTAAATCTAATGTATCATTTTCAAACGACACATTTAGTGGTCGTTCTCTCATGTCTTGTGCAATGTTATTATGAAGTAACGCTCCTGGATCCTTATTCCGCTACGACCCATTTTGGGGGTGTTACAGATTGGTAATCAGAGCCAAGGTTATAGAGAACCATGTCAAATGTTTTGCTGGACTATAACTGTTTTCAAACATTTCATTCATATAAAGTGGTTTTTCACGGGACATAAATACACTAGTTGTTGCATTAGTTGGCTATACTAGATGCATTCATAATTGATATACGTGTTTATATTATACTACGTATATACCATACCAGTCTTATATAATATAGTTATATAAATTATTTTTGCTTGTTACAGCAGTTATGTCGTCTGATTCCGCGGTTACCTATACTTCCGTCCACTCTGAGGCACGATCTTGGAGCATCCCGTCTTAGTATCCTTACGAGGAGGCTGCCCGACAGGCGTTGGAGTAGGCACCACGTCCTTCAGAGTATGTACCTAATCCCATGGAGCTGGAGGATCATGTACCAGTGTACATTCCTGAGCCTAAGCACCCTGAGGATTTAGTGCCAGCTGAGGATGAGGCACCTATAGAGCCATACATTATTGAGGTTGCTTCTACACCTACACCGCCACTACCACCACCACCATCCTTTCTACCCACACTTATCCAACCCCCACATACTAGAGCAGCCAATGCTTAGAAGAGAGCTACAGCACCATCCATATATCAATCACTACTTCTAGCAGAGACGCCACCATTGTTACCTATACCACTACCTGTACCATCCACTAGCCACAGAGCTGAAATTCCCGAGGATGACACGCCGCCTCAAAAGAGGCTACTACTTACTGCTCCCACACCTAGGGTTGAGGTTGGGGAGAGTTCTGCTGCTGCTGCTGCTAGACAGCCAGGATCTACTATGGCCCTGTGGTTACCAGGGTTCGAGATACTAAGAGGAGGACTATGGCCGCCATAGAGGTGGTCAACCTGAGGGTCAGTTACTAGGCAGATTTTCGAAGGAGAGAGAGTTTAGGGTTTTATTCACGACATCAGGAGGCCCAGGAGGACCGGGCTGCTATGAGAGTTGAGATTGAGATATTGAGGAGAGAAAGGCTTGCTTACGAGTAAGAGAGCATCGAGACCCGTTAGGCCTTGGCTAGGTCTGAGGCTTATAGTAGGGCACTAGAGGCATGAATTAGAGTGTTAGAGACTCAGGCGTATCGCCACGAGTGGCAACATCAGGACGCATATGATTATACTATTGAGCATATCATGCGTACCCAAGCCTTGGAGGCTGGAGCATGCGTTGACACCTTAGAGGACACTGGTAGTAGTGCCTAAGGTTACCTTTCTATCATATTGTAGCTATACTATATAGCCTGCAAAGTTTTTATTGGTTACTCCCATCTAGCAGACTGTATAGATCTTTTGTTTCTGTTTAGCTATCATGTATAGCCTACTAAGTATTACGGGGTAACTCCCGACAAGTAAGGCTCTAGATTTATTTTCATCTTGTAACCTAGTAGTAGGGAATCATTTTGTACCAAACAGATCATGTATGTTTCCAGATTATATATGGAATGGATGTATTATGTCATGTCGATCTCGTATTGGTTTTATATTTCACTGTGTGATGTGATCTCATTTTATTTATTGTTCATATGCCATGTCACGTTATGATTGTATGAAATCTAACGGGTATTATAATTTCTTGTGCTTTGAAGAACAATGGCAACTGTTAACCAAGGGATGAGTGTCAAAGAAATTGAGCAGATTGTGGCCCAGCGAGTGGCTAATGCTATTGAGGCTATTGCTATCTACGAGTCAATAAACCAAACCAAACAGCAAGAAAACGAAGTAGCAGGGAATGTTAGTAACATAAGAAAGTGGGAAGGTGACCACAATGAAGGCTCTAATCAACAACAAAACAAAGAGCATAAGGTGTTTAGAGCACACACTGTTGGGCTAAACAACAAGAAGGAATATGCTAGAACTCTACCTCTATGCAACAATTGCAAATTCCACCATAATGGACCGTGCACTATAATGTGCAGGAATTGGAAGAAGGAGTATGCTGGAACTCTACCTCTGTGTAACAAGTGCAAGTTTCACCACGTTGGCCTGTGTGTGGAAAGGTGTAACAATTGCAAGTGGAGGGGCCACCAAGCAAGAGATTGTAGGATCTCAGGCCCGAAGGCAAAACCAAGGCCCTCAATGGCAAAACTAAAAGTTGACGTCACCTGTTATGAGTGTGAAAAGCTAGGACATTATAAGAGGGATTGTCCAATAATGAAGCTTCAGAACCGTGTGGACAAGTATTGGAAGGGAAAAGCTCGTGGAGACACTATCGCCATGACGTCTAACATCAACATCTAATGAGAGACCTGTTACCTAGTAAAACTTAAGTTGGAATTAGCATAGACTCTATATCCCTTAAGAATTCTTGTTGTATTTCTCTTAAATTTCAGTTTTACTGTATGAATGATTTCAAGTTATCTATCAAACTTATGTATTGTAAAAATCTCGTAAATTATACTTTAATTCTCTACTTTATTATTCGAGGCACTCCCAAGCATATTATCAAAAATGGTAACACTATTTTGACGAAAATGAGCGTTGCATCGTTAGCCCTCAAATATACATAGTCTGATCACCTATGTATATTTGGTGCATAGACTGATCATCTATGCATTCAAGAAGGACCATGCCATGCTGAGAGCAGTTGCCTTAAAACTTTTGTCAAATTCTAAATTTCTACTGATTTTTTTGAGAAACAAAATTTTGCGTAAAGGTATTTATCACAAGGAACTCTTACACCATCTTACAATAGAGTCGACATCACCTTACACCAATACTTAAGCCAAAAAGGGGAAGGACGTATCTGTAGTCACCCAAGGATAACCTGCAGATAGGTTCAGCCGTCATCAAGGGAATTAAGACCCATACCCATAGAATGCTACATTACGGTAGCAAAAATTTACTAGCACACATTAGGAGGATTTAGACGAGGATTACATATCTTCATCAACAACATTCTAGAAGACAATTTGAACTAAATTGCGGGACGCAATTCTTTTAACACGGGCAGACTGTGACAACCTACATTTTCACATCTTTTACGACTCTGAAAATACAACTATTTATTTTGGACTTTTACGCGTTCGCTTTTATTTCGCGTCATTGGGATAAATCACAAAAGTTAAATATAATCATTCACCGTAAACGGGCGTCAACCTAATTAATATTTACGTCAACCAAGTGTTAGATAATTATTTTTTTTGAGAATAATTATAATTTTTGCACATTTTATATTTATCGGTTACGTAAAGTGTTTACGTTTCACGATAAAATACGTTTAGGCATTCCCGGAACCACCAAAATTAATCTACGCTTCAACAAATACCTATTTTTATTTCCAATGATCAAAGTTTTGTAAAACTTTATCCATGATGCCCATATATGTCATCCCATATATAGATAACCAATAAAGGAAGACAATTGATACTAGTATACTTTATAAACTAGAACTACACCTTATTATTCCTAGTATGCACTTCATAAAATATCAAGGGAACATTTTCCCATTTTCCCTCCTCAATCTCACGTCAACCCAAGGACCATAGCACATAATTTCTTCTTACCCAATTCATGTACATCTAGGGCTCATTATATCTTACTAACTATAACTAGAAACTTTGACCAATATTCTCCCATATTTCCCTCATTGTGTTTTCTCATAGTCTTGGTCAAAGTTTCTAGCAACTTGACTAATCCTTGGCATATAAAGAAGTATATACATAAGATAAAAACACACTCTTATTTCTTAGCTAAAAAAATTACATAATCTCTTTGTACTCTCCTCTACCACGTCACCCTTAAATCTTGTGTTATTGATCTGAGAAGTAACACGCCCCAGACCCATATTCCGCTGCGACCCAATTTGGGGGTGTTACATTTTCCCTTGCATTACCCACGTCCCATAAATAAATCCAAGAACAAACCATACAATCTTTTTCTACCTCATTTACAAGTAATCATACACTATATCTAAGATACCTCAATGTGTTTTAAAGGCTTGATTAAGTCTTTAAAAGGATTAAGCAAGGAAAAGGAGATTAAGGTTTTCTAAACTTGCAAGCTTGGGTTTAAAATCTAAAACAAGAGTTTGGAGCATATTTCTCATCATCATACATAACTCTAAGGTTATCTAAAAGCCCTCATCTTTTCATAATTATGATTTTATGTGTATATTAGTTTTATATAGCAAAATCACCATTATGATACTTTTAATCATGAAAAATGAGCTTATACTTGTGATCATGGTTTTGTACATTTTCACACATGTTATGTAGTTGATAATATTATGATATGATGGTAATGTAAATATTGTATCATGTGAGTTAAGTATAAAATGTATATGTACAAACTATTAAAAGTTTACTTAAGGAAAGTTGTGATTTAAAAGCTATGTGAAGGACTTATTAACTTGGACTCATGGACAAAAATATGGACCATGGACTTTATTATATATAAGACTTATGATATAAAGTGATGTGGAAGACTTGTGGTAATTTTATTAAGCTAAAAAGTATATAAAATAAGTGTTTATAATTAATTATAAACAAGTTGTAAAAAGGCTGTTTTGGTCTGAAAATTTAAGCATGGATTTTACAATTTATAAAAATACTACATATTACAAGGATCGTAAGCATATAAAGAACTCGAAAAACCGACTTATAACGAAGGAGATACGTTAATTACAAGTTTTACGATAATTAATATTTTTATAAAAATAATTTTATAAAAAGTTACTGTTCATCAGGGACTTTATTTTTAGAAAAACATCATAAATACATAGAACATTTAATTACGATAACGTGCTCGAAGGAATCGCTAAAATCGGGATTAAAACAAACAAGTTATTACGTTTACGAGTTTACGACAATTTAAAATTTATAAAACGTCATGAACAGTAAATGTACTGTTCATCATAAGGTCTTAAAATATAAAAATGTCATATTTTTATATATCATCTTAATACGAAGACGTGGACGTAAGAAACGCGCGAAACGGATTTAAAACGGGAAAGTTACGCTATATTTACTAAAACGATAATTATAAACGTTTTTACCTTATAACCATGATTTCTAAATTACAAATAGATGGTGATGAGCTATATAGGATTATATGTGGTGTTAGTTATTCATAGTACTTAGTACTTATACGACCTATAATTATTTAGGTTGCATTCGGCGTATTTGTGACGCATTTTCAGTTGTGATTTATAATATCGATTCACCCACTCGAGGTGAGTTCATAGCCCCACGTTTTTACAATTATATTGATTTACAAGTTTTGGGGTGAGAAACATGCTTTGTTTTATAATTGAACGCAAGTGGACATTTTTATATATTGATTACGCTTTGCCTAAGTAGCTTGAACCCAATATGCCCGGTATCATGAACTGTTAATTTCTGGATTGGAAGCGCGAGTGTTATAAATAGATCTATTTGGGATTGACATCCCCGTTCGGGTGACTAGCTACCACCGGGAACGAACGTTATAGCATGTCGGATGTGGGATGTTTCGGGTTGAACATCATCATGGGCAATGTAGGCAATATTTATATATTGTATTCATATATGTCGAGCTTCAGTGTCATGAGCTTAGGTAAACGTAATGGCATTTTGTGGTATTTATCACGGGGAAATCTTGCGGTCCGGATTTATACATATATAAACCTATGAATTCACCAACTTTATGTTGACCATTTTAAGCATGTTTTTCTCAGGTTAATAAGGTACAAGAAACAAGGATACATTGGTGGTCTACATTGTGGAGTCATTACTATAAAGATTTACGTGCATCACATTTTGGGGATATTTGTCATGTAGAAAAATCTTTGCATTTTCAGGAATGAACAAGTTTAGCCGTTGAGCTTTTGTAACAATAATTTATTAAATCCAATGTATCATTTTCAAACAACACGTTTAGTGGCCGTTCTCTCATGTCTTGTGCAATGTTATTATAAAGTAACGCTCCCGGATCCTTATTCCGCTGTGACCCAGTTTGGGGGTGTTACATCGATAGTAATAAGATTGTCGCCAATGGGTATGTCCAAATCTCTTTTTTTATTAGTACTTGACTATAATGGGGCATACCAAGTAAAAGTGAAAACTTAAGTTTAAATTTCACTTGACATGATAAGATTACTTAAAAATGCTTAGTGTCATTTTAAGACTCTTTTAAGAATGATGGATCTTGTGCATGTTGAACCTGTCGCTAAGTGTCTTTACATATGCTCTATATCACCATAAATTTTACAACTTTGGTGTGAAAATTCATTGTCTCATAACCTATTTGATTACTTTTTTATATTAGTATTACATCAATTAGGAAATAAAAAGGCCCAAATGGGAAAAAACATCAACTTAATGGCCTAAATTGAGGTCCAATGCTAAAATTAAACTACAACAACTACCATATTTAACCAAAGATTACTTATCACAGGTGGTATGTGTTTAATTACACATACCTTTTACCTTTAAAAACGAGCTAAAATAACCAAAAACGGACTTAAAATGCCAAATATATGCTTGTTTTGCTAAATGTGTTGTGCAGGAACGGATATCTAAGAAAAGGACGAAAAACGAAGCCAAAACGACAAAACCGAACACGGAATGGAAAAACAGGAAAAAGACAAAGTCAAAGTCCAAGCCCAAGTGTAGAAAAGTCAACCCAAGTCAACCCCGAAGCTAAAAGTCAAGAAA
This sequence comes from Tanacetum coccineum, assembly GCA_026074375.1. Classification (NCBI taxonomy): domain Eukaryota; kingdom Viridiplantae; phylum Streptophyta; class Magnoliopsida; order Asterales; family Asteraceae; genus Tanacetum; species Tanacetum coccineum. The sequence goes on along the minus strand of BQNB010014772.1, from coordinate 5,185 downwards.
AATAAGTTTAAGGGCTAAATTTGTCAAAACCCTAAACTTATTTAAAGAAGAAAACAAGAGAAATGAAGAGAAGGGCCCAAACTGCCAATTTCTCAAAGTTAAACCACAAGGGCCAAAGCTGCCAAGGTCAAAGAGTTATAACTAACAAGGACGTACGGTGCAACTCCATGTATAACCCTTGGGGGTTAATTTGCCAAATCCCCAAACTTTGATAACACAAGGACCATGGGTGCAAAGAGATATATATCCTTGAGGGACCATTCCAGTTAACTCCCAAACCTTCACCCCAACATTCAAAACACTGTATATCTCCTTCGTTGGTTTCCCGCCTAAACCCATAACCCCACAACGCTATAAAGTATTCTTCGCTAAGAAAGTTGCTAAGCCAAGAATTGATGCGGTGGAGCATTTTGCTCCAAGAATTTGATGTTGTCATGATACAAAACAGGAGCAGTGAATATAGGCCGCTGATCATCTTTCCAGACTTGAGAACCCTCATCAAGTAAAACTCGAGAACAAGGATATCACTGAAAACATTCCCTCTCATAACTCTTGGATCGGTTGCTTCTTCGTGCTGAGAGTACCACATGGTTTGCAGAATTCGCTGAATACTTGCGGGGAACTTCGTTGTCAAGGGAATGTCATCCCAACAGAAAAAACAAAAGTTTTTCAAAGTTGTCAAACACTACTTCTTGGAAAGGCCCCTTCTTGTTCAAAATTTGTGCGGGATCAAATGATCGAGCGGTGTTATGCAACGGCAAAGAAGCTTTCGGACATTCTCGAAGCTTGCACAATGGACCCACCGGGGGACATCACGGTGCAAAACACATCGCCAAAAAGGTCTTTTGATGCCGGATTCTTTGGCCTACAATATTTAAAGATGCAACGAGTTGGGTTAAAAATTGTGGACTCGTGCCATTGACAAGGAAAATATTTCACAAAAGGGATGAATATGCCTCAAAATTCCATTTTTTTTCCACAAAGTTTGCTGAAATCTTTGCGTTTGGGGGCTGGCATCGACTTCATGGACCCTTTCCCATCTTATAAAGGCAACAAATAATACTTGTGGCTGTGATATCTGTTCAAAATGGGGTTGAAGCAAAGGCGTCCCCACCATCGGACGCGAAAGTAGTTGCAAATTTCTTAAATCTCTCTTTGCCCGGATTTCGGTGTTTCCCCGTGCCATCTTCAGTAAGCGTGGAACTTTGCAATGACCAATTTGCAAAGGTCATTGCTTAAAATATGGAGTCACTCATATCGTTTCTCCACGCGTATCATCCCAGGACAAGTGGGCAGGTTGTAAGTATCAAATCGTGGTTTAAAAAGAATTCTTAAAAGGACAGCTGGGCGAAATATCGTTGCCTCTGGTGACAAATAGATGACGCTCTCTGGGCCTTCCGCTACCAGCATACAAAACACCAATCGGGTGTACTCCATACAAGCTTTGTATATGGAAAGGCATGTCATTGACGATTGTGTTAGAGCACAAAGCTTACTGGGCCTCTTAAATAATGCAAAACTTTGATCTCCATATAGGGGTCTTGTGATCAACGCAAAGTTCTACTCAATGAATTAAATGAACTGCGTGATCTAGCCTATCTGAAAAATTCTTTGATCTAAAAGAGGAAAAAAACTAAAGAGATTTCATGACGCAAAGATCAAAAACCGCGTTTTCAATGTCGGTGATCAAGTCCTCCTCTTTAACTCTAGATTGAAAATTTTCTCCGGCAAGTTGAAATCCCGTTGGTCTAGGACCATTTTTCCATTGTTTCAAGTCTTTCCATATGGCACGCTTGAGTTATATCAGAACTTCCGGGCCAAACTTCCTAAGTAATGTTTATGTCTCAAGCATACTTTGGATGGTGATATCCCTGCTTGGGGGATTATCACGGAACTCCCAAACATTCCCTAATGACAACTGAATTCAGGGATTGGGGTCAAGCTTAGTGGACCCTAACATGCGCTTCGTGGGAGGCCACCCCATGCTTATTCTTAGTTTATCATAGTAGTTAGTATGTAGTTTATGTATAAGTGTTTGTTGTTGTGAGGAGGCTTGCCACTTTCTTTTTCCATGTGTTGTGTTTTGTGCTGTATTGTCCAGGATGTCCCGGATTTTTGAAGCCTCTCGTGCTATTTTTCCTTCGATCACAAGAGCTTCACAATCCTCAGCTTCATTTGGGAATCCCGATATCCTAATCTTATCGACTAACGTTTATCTTTAAGCATACTTCATAAACGGCTAGATCTACGTAGAAAACCCTTCGTAATAACCTTTGAGGACATTGTTTATTTACTAGTTATGGGGGGGATCTCGATTTGATTTTTGCTTGCCAGCGTTGTTATCACGTATCCAGTTTTTACCACCAAAATTCAAAAAAAAATGAAAAAAAAAATTAAAATTTCCACAAATAAAATGAGTGTTTTGTCACAATTTTGACTTTCCTGGCTGGGTAGAATAAGAATAAATTTTTGATCTCGATCGAGCTTGGTTGAGCTCTAATATTTGTTCCTAACCTTTAGACTAAGCCGTTCTGCGAATATTGCGAAGGACGAAAAATGATAGTGTTAAGTATGAGTGGGATGCTAAACAAAGATTAGTTGAAAATCTTAAGAGCTCATGTTTGTAATTTGTCGCTTTTCTCCCATAAGATTCATAACTGATTAATTATACGTGCTACTTTTGGAAATTAAAACTTAAATCAATAATTTTAGTAGTATATAGACAAAAACTTTAGACTTAGTTCAAATTTATACTTGAATTTTCAAAAAGATGTTTTCCAAATGTTAAAAAAAAATGATGAAAAATGCAAAAATATAATAAATATAAACTGTGGGTTGATAAAAGTTTGTTGTATCTTGCCGGCTCACAACCGATGTTACAGCCTTCTAAAGAAAACCCATAGTAAGAATAATTATCCGAGACTGATAAAAGTTTGCTGCATCTTGCCGGCTCACAACCGATGTTGCTAAGCTTTTAAAAGGGCAAGGATTCAATTGCGTAAATAGTGAATAATGTAAGTGTATATACAAAGATTCTTTTTGTTAAATTTGATTATGCTTTTGAACTTTGGCTATTATAATTTTTAAGCTATGTGCATACGGGAAACCTGAGAGTTTTGAAACCTAAGGTCCGTGAGTCCCGATACTAGTCTCTGTGGGGTGTCAAAAGCCTGGTCACTTAACCGCAAGGTTGGGATGTGCCGAGACGAAAGTCGCTACATGGGATGATCTCGCCTTCAAACTCATTATTCTCAGGGTGGGATGTGGAAACATAGAAATATTGCAAAATTGATCCATGGTTGAATTCAAATAGCACTACACCTTAAAGATTAATTGTCGGAGTGAAAGTTTTACAAATTGCAAATATGGGTAGTGTTAGCATCTTAATCATAATTAAGACAGTGATTTCGTTTTAAGTTGGTTTGGAAAAGTGAAAAGTCGGGAACGATGAATTTATCCTTTTTGGGGCATTCTCGGATCGAGAAATTGCATCTTGTTCTATGTTCCCTTAAAGTTATTAAATACACGATAGTCAAAACGTTCTAGAAAAAATGGAAATCAAAAAGATGTGTAGAATAGGTGTACATATATAATTGGTAAAGACGGGGATTTTCAAAACTTATGAGTCTTTAACTTCCTCGATGAACACTTAGCTACTTTTCCAAGTTATTAGTCGAGGGTGTTCGAGATTCTTAGTTTTCCAAATGCTTACTTCATGGCATGATGTGAGGACATCGGTAATTACCGTAGGTTTAGTATGGGGGATTTTGGTATGTGCTTAATTACACATACCTTTTACCTTTAAAAACGAGCTAAAATAACAAAAAATGGACTTAAATTGCCAAATATATGCTTGTTTTGCTATATGTGTTGTGCAGGAAGGATATCTAGAAAGGCGGGAAAAAACAAAGCCAAAACGACAAACCGAAACACGGAATGGAAAAGCAGGAGAAAAAGACAAGTAAAAGTCCAAGGGCACCCACAAGTGTTAGAAAAATGTCAACCCAAATGAACCCAAGCTTAAATAGCATAGAAAAATAAGTTTAAGGGCTAAATTTGTCAAAATCCTAAACTTATTTAAAGAAGAAAACAAGAGAAATGAAGAGAAGAGCCCAAACTGCCAATTTCTCAAAGTTAAACCACAAGGGCCAAAGCTGCCAAGGTCAAAGAGTTATAACTAACAAGGACGTACGGTGCAACTCCATGTATAACCCTTGGGGGGTTAATTTGCCAAATCCCCAAACTTTGATAACACAAGGACCATGGGTGCAAAGAGATATATATCCTTGAGGGACCATTCCTGTTGAAATCCTAAACTTTCACCCCCAAACTTCAAAAGATTGTAATCTTTTCAACATTCCCGCCAAATCCCACCATACCCCACCCCTGTCGTTTTCCACCTTGGTTGACCTCCCATATACCTCCAAAAACTTCACAATCCCATAACCCCACACCCACATGGGTTTGCCATGTTGGCAATCCATAAACCCACCGAATTCATCAAGGGTTCTTATAAGTTTTCTTGGGCACAAAGGTGAATGGAGGGCTCAGATTGTCTCTACACACCCACAACAAACACACAAGTCTTTTGTGTGTCTAAAAAGAAGCACACTTGCAAGATGACAAGAATTCCAAGCAAAACCCTAGTCGTATTTTCCTATTTAAAGCATTGTAAAGCCCTTGAGGCTATGTGTGTAATTTTAGGTAGTTTTTTAGTTTTAAAGTTTTAGTTTTCAGTTTAAAGTCTTTTATGTACTTGTACTTCAATTTTTAATGAAAATTCAGTTTTAGTCTACATTTGTGTTCTAAATTTCAATTATCTCTTTAAAACTTTTAAGCTCTCAGTATAAGCACATTTTACAACCTGTTTTTGAAAACTTTAAGGAAAATTCAAAAGAAAGGACAAAGTACTGTTGGATTAAAGCTATGGATGAATGGGCAATTTGGGATGGCTCATTGGTTTTTGTTTAGTTAAGCTTATTTATAAGCTGTGGGTAGGAATTAGAGCTTATTAGGTCTCAAAAACCCTGTTTTGAGCAAGGGTTAAAGGTACAATTCCTTTTAAATTTTGCTTAAAAGTTACTGTAGCAATTGCTTATTAGCTTATTTATGGCTTATTAATGTTCTTTTGTGCTTATTAATGTTTATTTAAGCTTAAATATGCCTTGTAGTTAATTTTCTTTCA